>JAKNSD010000053.1:21801-77642 GCA_023525715.1 Cichorium intybus | reverse complement strand
CCGTTTCACGTAATTTCTTTGTATCATATGAACCTAACTATATATATATATATATATATATATATATATATATATATATATATATATATATATATATATATATATATATATATATATATATATATATATATATATATAAAGACTAACTTTCCGGGTTATTAAAAAACCATTGTTCTATTTAATAAGAATTAGAGGTAACATTTTATATGATGACACGGAAATTTTATATAAGTAGAATAAATATCACAAAAGTTGCAATAGAGTTGTGTTTAGTTAGTTATACATTAGAGTACGCTTATGGTTTAAGAAAAGGAATTTATAAAAGGTAATTTTTGAGGCATCCCGGGACGTCAAGGAGGGATCCGGAAGGCTGATTTCGTGATTTTTCTCAGTTGCATCGATAGTTTGGTTAGATCTTTGGTATTTTTATCGTTTTATCAACTCAGTATCGAGGTATTCCGCAATTGGAATTTCCGTCGATTATACGATGTTTTAGTTTCAATTCTTTTGGTAGATTTGAGTAGTTGATAGTTTAGATATGAATATTTGATTATTGGATATTGGTTTGATGTTTGGTTTTTTGGATTTTATAAAAGTAATAATTCGGTTTATTATTGTTTTCTCGATCTGCAATTAGATCTGAGTTCTCTTTTGGGTTTTGTTGATTTTGGTTTGTTTCCACGTGTTATTGATCCGTCGTCTATATAGTGACACTATATATCGGTTTATCGACACAAAGTGCCAACCACGAACTCCATGGTTCGACCCTTACTTACCACTACCTAGTGAGTTGTAAGGTTAAATCTAGTATTTTGACCGCATCGACGACTGCGACGTGTCATCCACAGTTAGCGGCGCTAACTACCCTATTTGGGCCAAAACCCTAGATTTTGAAGTTTAGGCCATAGTTAAGGGTGGGGAACCCTAGGTCAGCCGTCATTTACCATCTTTCAGCCCCCGAGGTCGTCCAAATCTCTCTCTAGCCATTTTGGGTGTTTTTGGTTCAACCTTGATGATTTGAAGGTTTTGGAAGAAGATGAAGGCTAGGAGGTGTTTGAGAAGGTTGTTATTGAAGAAGAATCAGCTTATCTTTAAGCTCTGGACCTTTGCAAGTGCCCTTTATATTGTTCCTTTAAGTTTGGTTGGTTAGAATGGATTTATGAAGTCATTTTGGTGGCTTTAAGGCAATAATGGTTTCATTTTGTTAAAGGTGAGGTATTTAGGAGCTTGAGGGTGAACGTTTTATGCTCTTAGCTTCTGAATCCTAGAAAAAATCCTAACCTAGCCTTAGGAATCATTGTTTTGGATTGTATTAAGCTTGGTTATGATTATATTAGGATTGAATCTTGTTCATGAGCTTGCCTGGCTATGATTGAACAATAAAGTTTATATTTTTATGCCTTTAGAGACTGTTTAGGAAGGCCCTGGAGGTGTATAGCCTTTAGCTGAATGAATTAAGCACTTTATGGATTTTGGGTTGTACAGTGGAGTTAGCAACGCTAACTCTGATAGTTAGTAGCGCTAACTGTGCCTGTTGACTTTTGTTGACTTTGACATTAGACCGTTGACTTTTTGACCAATTTGACTTTTGGTCAAACTTGAGGGTTTAGGATACTGGTCTTAAAGGTTATCCTATTTGGGGTTTAGGAAGTTTTAAGTAAATTTTACCCTTGTCAGGGAATTTGTTTTGTCAGGATCTGACGACACTTGCGTGGAGTGCTGTATGGCTTGCGATTATCAGGTGAGTCTTCTTATTATACTATGGGTGAAGTTACATGCGTATGTAAGTTAATTACTGTGTGTAGTAATGTGTGTTAACTAGGTGTGTCTTATGTGGGTTGATTATGTGGTTAATGATAGAAGCCCGATGGGTTAGGCTGTATGCTTAGGCTTCTGTGCTTGTATGTGTTAGTAGTCAGATTCGTTCTGGCGACTGAAGAATTAGTTGATCGATCTGAGGGTTGTTGCATGATCAAGGACGATGCATGACCGGTCGTTCCTAGGCACCCAAAGATCAAAGAATGAGTTGATATCTCTGAGAGATGTTGCATGGTCAAGGACGATGCATGATCGGTCGTACCTGGGCATTCGAGGATGTTTAAACCCGAGGGTTGCTGCATGATCAAGGACGATGCATGACCGATAGTATCTGGGCACCCGAGGGTGATGATTGTGTTTATCTGATGAATCGTGTGGTATTTTGGGGAACTCACTAAGCTTTGTGCTTACTCTTTCACCTTAACTGTTTTTCATTTATTCACTGGCTTGAGCTTGGATACAGCGCGACTGTACCGCATCTGAGGTTGTTGTATTTAAGCATTGTGCTGGATAATGTTTGTAAATGATTTGATAAATACAAATTTTAAATGTTTGAATATTAAGTTTTAATTTAAATGGTTTTACTGGACAAACCGTTTTATGTATTTGTACTTTTTTTATAAATGAAAATTTTTACTCTGGTTTTTGGGGAATTATACTACCCGTGGAACATGCCTTGGTAAAAATTTCAACATCTATACCTAGATTTTCCATGATTTTTGTGCTACCATAACTTCTGCATATGACATCCAAATTTTGCAAATTTTACTGTCCCAAGGTTGAGTATAATCAGATTTTTCGTTACGGACCCTCAAACATTATCATTTAGGCAATTTTATCATCACTTTTGGCCATTTTCAAACCTTTATAACTTCTTCGTTATAACTCTAAATGACCTTAATTTTTTTCTTATATTTTTGTTATCTCAAATATTACAAAAATCACCTTGATAAATTTTCCCAGTTCCTTTTATATTTTGAGATATATTCAAAGATTGAACACTAAACACTTCACTTTTCGTCCTTTATTTTCCTTTTTGCCCTTAGGTCTTTAAGACTAAATTCTAATTGAAATAATATCAAATAATGACTTAATAAATGTCTTAACAAATAAATTTCCATCATTTCACATTCTTTGACCATTTTGCCATTCCATAATACGTCTAATTTATTCGAGTATCAAACTCCTCTACATTTAATACTTGTATCAAATTCTTATCTTATACATGCCAAATTCTTTTGTTGTCACAATTATCTACCCCTTAAACGGATTTCATCATCTAAATCTCTATTATAGGAAGGGGATTAGCTTACAACTACATAATCTCACACGAATAAGGATTTCTTACTAAATCTTCAATAAAGGTCTGACTTCCAATCCCCATTACTTTGTAAATCACCTTTAGTGGTCATACCTTTGATATTATCTACTTTCATTTGTCATGTTTCATTCGCCTAGTTTATTATCACTAAGATATACTTCCATTAGAAGCCTTGTCGACTTCTTACTTTTTGTATAATAGAGAGTTTGACTTTTCCAAAAGCCAACATGTGCTCCATTTACTTCCTTGTTGTCACTTCCACTTATGTATGGTTGTTTCCTTTAATATAATTATTTCTCTAATAATGGAGTGTTCTAATATTCATAATAGAATCTTTACCGTTTACTCAGAGTAGTATTCTACTTGCCATTCCTACTCAGCCGCCCGTCATTAGACTTTATCTCCATGAGCCTTTTTTTCTTTCGAATTCTTTTATCATGAGTGACTTTGACTGTTAGATCAGTCATACCCTAATAGCAGTTCACCCTAGTACACATATCTCTTATATGCTTTCATCATTCACTCATTTAGTCTTTGAACTTTACTAAGTTTCAAATATCTTTCACCATTCCAATTGGTCATCGTGTTTCCTGTATTATAGTAATGATGTTACTGTAGATGATTAAGGGACCATCTATTTACTTTCATTACAGGTGTACCAGTTCTGCATCAATCTTTCCATTTTTGTATTCATAATTACCTTTCATAACTTAGATATTTCTATTTTCTTCAGTTGTAACTATTTGACTCACAACATCCACAATCAAGCTTTCATCTCCTAAATGTGTCTGTGATGAAAGAGAACCTAACTTGGATATTTCAATCAACTAAAGTCAATAATTGTCAATAGTCAATTCCTAGTCAACGATAATAGTTAGATCAATTATCGAACGTGCGAAGCTCGCGTGGTTCGTACGCCAATCTATTTCAAAATTTGGATTCAATCCCTTGCATCATCATCCCATTGATGACATTGTGTGCTTTAAAGCATCCTATTATATCTTTCATCAAGTCCCAATCTTCTGTTGCATTCAATTTATCAAGTCTTTAGACTTGAACTTGCACTACTATATCAATACGATCATTCGTATGGCTAAGCATCCAGGTCTTCCCATCTACATCTTAAAATAAAATGAACGAAATTTTCTTTTAAGGTCTAATTCCCTACATAGTTATTACATATCAATAACCTTTTTCCTTTCGTCTATTTTATTCTCCATAATCTCATGATAACCTTTAGACACAATCAGAATGTCACTTCCCATTCCTTCTTATTTAACTCCAGACATAATGACATGAGACTACAATGTCATTTGCATAAATTAACTTACCAACCACAATATCACCTTTGTGATTATCATCTCATAGTGTGGAAATGTTAATCACATTACATTCCATGCAATACTTTCCTAATTATCATTATTCATATGCTAGTTCTAGCATGACGATCATGTTGAACTTTCTTATACATAGATAATGTCAATGTTCTTTATATGTTATGAAGTAACTACTTGCACCTCGAACTATAGTCATTAACCATTGGGTATACATGTCATACCTTTATCGTCTAGACTTGTTAATGCATCGACTTCATCTTGAATCTAGCTTCAGTTAACGAAATGCCCCTTGAGAACAACCAAGAAGCTTCAAAAAGTTGCCACACACACAACTGTAACTCAGTATAGACAATGCATTGCTATCTTCTGATGTTGCATCATGTCCATCTAAGCGTCGTGCCCTCTCCTTTTTTTAATATCTCGTCCATGAAGAATCTTTTCGAACAATGAGTCGTGCTCTATCATGGCGCTATGATTCTCTGCACACACGCGTTATGACACTTATGAGCCCATTTTAATGTCAATTCCTCTTCACACTAGCTTGGGAAATCTTACTATCACATCACGATCCCCAAATGACCTTGTCGCATAAAATAAGGCATAATGTTCCTATCTTGCTCAAATCTTCTATCTCCTCAGGAACGATACTTTAAGTTGCCAAACATTGACACCATGCTAAGACATATGTCATTACATACTTAATTATTCGACACGTGAACTCTTCAGTATACTTACACATAGCTTAAGTTTGCACATACACCGAAGTTATAATAAGGCATAATACATGAGACTTTCTTGCCTTATTTACTTTTCCACTTTCGTTCGTTTCCCCTTTTGGAAATTTCATTTCGCCATTTGACTTGTTAAGGCAATGTGCTCACGATTTTATCATATGCCTTTGTATCATATTCTTTCGTTCGTTGTAGTCATTCGGGTTTGAAAGTCTTAAATTCCCGTTCTTCTGACTAGTATTGATGTTTTTGCCTCTGTGAAATACATATTTTGTTATATTTAATATAATAAAATATAGCCGGAATACATAAATTAATTAGTGAGACGCATTCGTAAATTCTTACGGATTTTTTGATATTAGAGATTGATTTACAAAATGTATATGTTTATATGTTGATGACATGGTATGTCAAATAGCAATGTGACAATGTTTTGGATTTCTAAATAAGGTCCAACTGTTGAACCGTCGTTTAGCCAACAGATAAAAGGAAGAAGTATGGGGATGAAATAAAAAGAATATGAAAATAAAAAGAAGGGATAGTTTTTAATCCTACCAAGACACTCCAATCAAGTGTAGCAAGGTGGAAGTAAGGTTCGTGTCCTCAGGAAGACGAGGTAACCGATCTTGTGTATGGCGTACATTTTATATAAAACGGTGGGTTGTCACATGTAAAAACTAAAAACTGAATAAGAACCAAATGCAGAAATGGGACAAAATATAATCTACACAAAATTGAATTCTGAGCATAAAGCATGATTTCAGAAAACTGCATAGATATTTAGAATCTAGACAGTTACAAAATCTGAAAACGGGACAGAAAGCAGAAAAACAAGAAAACAAAAAATAGACCCAACTTCAAGTTTCACAAATCTCATACACGTATTTGCACTTGGATGAAAGTGATGATATCTTTAATCTAAGTTGGTACTAAGAAATACTAACAAGCTATAGTATTCCTTTACTTGTCAAATATTTAGTTAAAATAAGTTCTTTAACTAAAACTAACTTAAAACCAAACAAGTTCTTAGTTATAAGTAGAAAAGCCGCATAGGGTTTTATACAACTATTCACAAACAATATTCATTTCTCCTCGCAAGATCGGAAGTGTGACAACATACAACATCAAGTCTACACTGAATAAAAATCCAATGGTTGTTACTTGTTTTGATTCATAAAACAATTAAGGATTCCTTAAATCAAATAACGACACAAAATTTAAACTCAATTCAAATGATCTTTTGGACCAAGTAAAAATCCGAGTTTTGGTTCTAAACAAAACTTAGGTTGTTAGATTAAAAAGTAATGACAAGTTTATAATGAAAGTAAAATCTGAACAAAAGAAAGTTATAAATCGACTGTCTTCAATCAAAGCTCTCATTAGGTGTCACTCATTTTTGTGTCCCAATGGGACGACAAATACGGTAGATGATAAACCTTTAAAAGATAGTGACCAACCAAATTCTAATGACAAATCATGATTAACATTAAGAACAAAACATTGCATTACTCAAACTAAAAAGTTTAATAACATCTAACTTAAATCCATGATTCAATAACATAAACAAGAAATGCCCGACTTAGATTCGGGTGTGGTTTGAAGCTTTACCCAAACATGTTGGTTAAAAACTTCTTACAGTAAATGAAACTACAACTACAAATAAAACTGCAATATTTACATGAAATTATGGAGAGAAAACTGTCCAAAAATGGACTAATTCAGTCATTATCTCAAACCAGATTATCTGTCCCCAAATGATAAGTGCAACAAGGAATTTATAGCACAAGGATTATTCAATTCTTGCATTATTGGTGCAGAAGAGGTGCAAATTTTCAAAGGAGAGCTGCCCAATGAAGCTAGAAGCGAGAGAGGAGTTCAAAACTCAAAAAGTGTGGGCCCATTTGTCTTGGGAAAGTTCCGCCCCTGCAACAATGTGTTCTTTTTTTTTTATCAAACTTTCTCAACTCAAAATTACACTTTTAAAAGTTTGTCCTAAATACTAATTTTTGTTATGATTTTCATCCAAACGTCTTTTACAAAAGAGAGAACTACAAAGTGGTTTGATGAAACTACGTATAATGTCCAAAAAGTTTACAACTTGTCTTACTAGTCCAAAACGGGACATTCTTTTGAATTTGGTCAAGCTCAAATTTGAAATGACTGTTATACCCCTTTGATTTATTTTTACATTTTCGTAATGTTTATTAATATTTATGTAACTAAAACCACCACCCCTCTTCACCTCCCTATATCTCTTTCCCCTACTCTACTTCTCATACCTCTTGCTCTTTACCTCCCTTTGTCTTCTCTGGTGGCCACCACTGCTGTCACGGTGAAAAAAAATACTGTCAAGAATACCTGGATCCTTTGTTCATCATGATAATCTAATTCAAAGTATCCGACCTTATTCAAACTCAATAAACTGATGATCTAAAAACTTAAATTTGGGTGATTTAAGAACAAAGTAAGGAATTTTCTGGTCAAACCTGTTGTCACTAATATGAGTTATGGTGTACCTGTTATACGGAATTTAGAGCGCCAAAACCCACCTAATGAAGGACGGTATTATGCAGATCGAGAGCATTGCCTAGGGTTTTCAAACACAAGCATTAAACTAATATCGATAGTAAAGAAGTTGAAGATCAAATTAGAAGCTGCTTGTAATTCCCGTCATCAAATTTATGCTTAGTTTTGTGGGCGAAACTTTTTAGACAATAAGAACATTGAAAGGATACTGAATGAAACTCCAAATTGAATGTACGTACTTGGTAGGAAATAGATGTAGCAGGTGCTGAGATGAGAAGAGGATGGTGGCAGGTTTTAAAAAAACTCAAACAATAATAAAACCAGTGATCATCATAAACTACTACATTCCAAAGGGAAGACGGGTGTCTACCTAGGACAAACGACGACATACTTGAGAGCATGGGGGTTTTGATCGGTGGACTTTGCATTGCATTTATTAGCTTATAATTTGTTTCAAAATAATTGATTTGATATAAAAATTGTGCTACGTTAATTTTATTTTGAAATCACTATACAGATGCTAAAAGTGATAAATCAAAGCAAAGTGTGCATAAATAGTTCAATGACTTACATTACATGAAGGAAATGAGCAAGTCTAAAGTCCAATGATGAAGATGTGTGGGTTCTTAAAGGCACATTCTAGGAATGTTAAAGAGTATAAATGTATAATCTGATGTGATTAAAGAAAGCAAATAACAAAATTTTACCAATAATTTGACAGAAACTGTGTGATTTGGGAGAAAGATAAAACTGAATGGAGAATTATTAAATATATAAAAAATGGTGTCCGAATCACCACAATTGGTGCGGTAAAAGTGATAAGTGGGCCCAGTCGTCGTCGTTGACTCACAATACTAAAATAACAAAGTTTTGACGATAATTCCACAAAATCGATTTTTGAGAATATGTTTTCTTTCATATTAAGTTATTACATTATATATATATATATATATATATATATATATATATTTTTTTTTTTTTTTGCAAGTTAGGGATGAATCTACTACATGAATCGTAATATACTACAGGCTACTCTAGGTACATCAGCTAGTCTACAGTTCTTCGTAGTCTTCGCCTTCTCCAAGGAACCTGCACAGAGACTAGACCCACTAACGCAGCAGCAAAACGCAGCAGCAAACCCTTGGTGCATAGCACACGCCGACCCCGTAACGACGCCCTGCAGGCAACTGGCTGGGGGGAAACCAGCCCCGGGTACACCCGAACATAGCTAGCACAGAGGCTACAATGGTGCGTAATATCTTTTGCAACCATTGCACGCAGCAAGGCTCGAACCCGCGACCTCGCCTAAGCGAGGCACGTGCCTTACCCGCCACGACCACCATGTTGTGTGTATATATATATATATATATATATATATATATATATATATATATATATATATATATATATATATATATATATATATATATAGGGGTGGGATCAACATAGAACCAAAATTAGGCATAGAACCATAGAACCACTATGTTCAGTACTGAACATGCATATGTTCAGTACCGAACATACATATGTTCAGAGCTGAACATACGTATATGTTCATTAGTGAACATATATTATATATGTTCACTAATGAACATATACGTATGTTCAGCTCTGAACATATGTATGTTCGGTACTGAACATATGCATGTTCAGTACTGAACATAGTGGTTCTATGGTTCTATGGATAAAAAGTGGTTCTATGTTGATCCTGTCCCTATATATATATATATATATATATATATATATATATATATATATATATATATATATATATATATATATATATATATATATATATATATATATATATATATAGGTTCAAATACATCCAGCAATTATTGTGTGATTGTAGGACCAAGTGTAGTCCAATCATTTGATAGGGGCAATTTGGGAATTCAATCAATCACTAATAATACGTAACAAATCTTCCAGCGTGCCCTAACTCAAAATCACATCTCTGAAATCAAAATTGATGGAGGCGGAGGAAGCGGAGATCGGAACTGATGGAGGCGGAGGAAGCAGAGATCGGCGGTGGTCGGTGATGGAGGCGGAGGCAGCGGAGATCGGCGGTGGTCGGTGAGGGAGGCGGAGGCGGCGGATCTGCGTAATTGATAGTAGCAGCGGATATCGGCGGTGCTCGGTGATGGAGGCGGAGGCGGCGATCTGCGTAATTGATTGTTCGTAAAAAAAATTGATCTCCGCCTTTTTTTTTCTTCTGGGTTTTGGAAATGCATTCTCAGAGAATGGGGATGAATGTGTATGAGAATGCAGTCTTCACGTTCATGAGAATGGTTGACGTTCATTCTCAGAGAATGGGGCAGTCTCAGAGAATGGGTTATTCTCATAGAATGGGTTATTCTCAGAGAATGAGGCTTTCCATATAGCAGTTCCCAGCCTTCTGTAAACATATATAATTACTCCATTCTCCGAGAATGGTATAAATATTCTACAAGAATCTTTAGTCTGTGTACTACACTTATTAAACACATATAACATTCTTTGAGAATTCTTCATGAACAAGCTATTACACTTACTTACCGTTGACATTGATTACCATTATCTGAGAATTAGCTTTGAAAACTCTTACGTAACTATTTTTTTTTACGTCAACAAAATTTTTACAAACCATTCTCTGAGAATGTAGAGCATGATTAGTGAAACAAAGCATAATATGATCAAGAAATCGAGAAATCAAGAAATCCGAATTTAAGCGTAATCGAGAAATCAAAAGTTAACAACGAACGAGAAATCGAGAAATCGGAATTGAATCGCAGATGTTTTTAATGAAAACAAATCGAGAAATCCGCAAATCCCGTTGAATTCACAAAATTACTTTTATACCCTTCTGCGTCCGTTTTTTCCAGGAGGCGCATTCTTCAGTTGATTTATTTACAAAAATGTCATCTTGATCACAACCACTCATTTTTCTAATCTAATGGTCTAGGAATGGTCCTACAATCACACAATAATTAACAAATGTATTTAATACTAACTCTCTCTCTCTCTCTCTCTCTATATATATATATATATATATATATATATATATATATATATATATATATATATATATATATATATATATATATATATATATTATTTATATATATATATATATATATATATATATATATATATATATATATATATATATATATATATATATATATTAGTTTAAAATCCGTGTGTTACACGGTTTGATTTAAAAAAATTAATAAAAATAATCAATCCATAAGTCACACTACCTATATTTTAAGGATTTTTTTAATTTAGATGAATTCTATTTAAATTTACAAAGGATATGATACGTATTTTTTAGGGGTTTTTTTTTAATTTAAATTGTGATATCCGGAAATCATAAACCTGATTTATTGGGATTTATTTTGAATTTAGATTGAATTAAACTTAGAGTGTCATGCGTAATAAATGCCTTAAAGAATGCCACGTGACACTAAAGTGCTTAGTTTATTAGTTAGAAGAATTATTTATTATTCATGCATCACAAATTGTTATTTATATATAATTTGATTTCAATCATACCAAACATTAGTATATTTATTTAACAAATGAAGTAAAGAACGTCCAAATACATTACATATAATGATACGGATAATAATCTTATTTTTTAATTGTAGTCCTATGAAAACTTAATAGTTATTTATTGTGAACTAATTGGGTAGCTATACAAAAGAATTTTTTGAATTTAGAATGTGATCGAAAAGAAATCAGTGAGATTTATTTTGAATTTAGATTGAATTAAACTTATAGTGGCATGTGGAATAAAGGCCTTAAAATGATGCCACGTGGCACTAAAGTGCTTTGTTTATTAGTATACTTGTTTATAACCCGTGTGTTACACGGTTGGTGAGTATTAAGTTGTATAAAACTAAAAACTCGATATAATGCAGAAGATATAAGTGCAAAGTAAATTAATGGGCAAAAAGCACGAATGTATATTTCTCTGTTTACCGATAGAGGTTAATATACTTTAAGTTAACCCACTTGGTAGATATGATCTTAGAAGAAAGAAACACCAAGACATAAAATATTTGTAGCATGGCGTATCATTAATTATGGAGGCTCCATATGTTACTAACACAAATTTTATGCATCTCTTGGTTTTACTCAAATAAAAATTCGGGTATCTTCTGATCTTTATATTTACAATACAGCATGCACATGGTTCATAAAGAATGTAAGAACTATGGCGTGTTGCTTTGAGGTGCTATCATGTTAGTACAATATCAAGATATGATTTTTTAAAGTTAACATAAGTCAATTGTTAACATCCTCAACAACTATCCCCTATTACGATGTAAAGTCACAACAAATGGTAATGGTTCATACATTGTATTTGTAGCTGCATAAAATGAAGCCGATATAAATGATTATTAACCCGGCTTTGCACGAACTATTTCATTAATCTGAATATAACATCAATATATTAAGTTAAAAAAAAAAGTGATTATTGCAAACAATGAAGCGATAAAGAAAACTAAATGCTAAATGCAATAAAAATAGTAAAATGCCATTAAAAATCAACAACCGGTAGAATGATAAATACCTATATCAATATATTGTATAACAAATATACAATAAAATTAGAGAACTTATAACTATTATAGAATAAGATTAAATAATTTGTTTACGGCTATATGCTATTACCGGTAATTGAAATGATAAACAATTGGAACAAATATCGTGTAATTAAAAACCATTGAAAATTAGAAATAATAACAAATTGAAAATGAAAAATATCAAGTAATAAACAACCTAACCATTAAACTTAAAACTAAAATACAAACTTAGTTTTTAAACTTAAAAAAATTCAAATAAAAGCTCAAAAAATAAAGAGCAACAACTGAAAAATAAACAAAGTAAATACGAGTACATCCATCGCACTCTTTAGTTGAGCAAGATGATATAGATGATAAATGTATAACCTTTAAGAGATTAATGTCACCAAAACATTTAAAGGACCAACCACTTTTGTTATGTATGAGATCATAGCATTCGTGTTTACGAAAAAGAAAGAAAATTGGAACAAAGGTTGGAACACAGTAAGTAAAATAATATGGACATTTTTATTTAGTTTAGTATGTTAATAAGATGATAAAAAATAAGGACAAGTAGATCACTGAAGCAACACCATTACATCTAGAAGCAAGATATCAATTTTAACCACCGAATTCAAATTAACAAAAACGCAAGATTTATCACGTAATTCCATTAAAGGAGTACTTCCTTGTTATGCTCATATCTTATCACCAAATGAGATTAAACACAAAATTTAAAATCGAAATTTGTAAGAGACATAACAAAAGTTGTAATCAATCCACCAAGCAGTAAGAGATAAGAGCGGCCAAGAAAAGGAATAGTCTCGCCTGTCCTTGTTACTTATTTAGAGCATCAGCTTTGTTACTACTTTTAGGAACCATTTGCATCTACGCATCTAGTATAACCAGGAAATTTTGGAAAATCTGGTGAGGCTAAAGATTAAAAAGTGTAGTGTAAGACCTAAATGAAAGAATAGCAAGCTACTTTCATAAATTTGCTTATTGTAGCATCGAACCTCCAATTCTTTCTGTTAGACCATTGTATTTTCAAATTATATCATTTGTTGTCGTAGGTAGAGATGAAAAGTATGTTCCTTTTTCTTGTCACATATTGTGTTAAACCTTTTGCAGCTTTTGTTTTTTGTTGTAATTTATTTCACGATAAACTTTTGCACTGCAAGAAACTCTTTAAGTTAATGATTATAATAGTATATTTGCAATAGAAATTATTTAAGTTAATTACATAATAGTCTAATTACAGTACGGAACCTGGTTTTTACGAGATTTACACCTGGTTACATACCTTCAGAATCAGATTATCATAAAGAATTCACAACAAATCCGGAATCCAGGAAAGCAGCAAATCAAACGCAGAAATTCATAACCAAAAATCGAACTCGGAACCAGGAAATCGAACTCAGAACCGTGTTTGAATCTAAGAACTTCAGAACCAGAAATCAAACTCAGAATTTCAGAACTTCAGAACCGTGTTTCAATCTAATTCAGAAAATTAGAACCATGTTTATATCTAAGAACTTCCTAGCCCAAAAGGAATACGGAATTCGAAGTTGAATTTGACTCGAGTAAACCATCAATGAAAAAGAAAGAGAGCGGGGTATAACAACCATCAATGAAAGAAAATACATGATTAAAATTGGAAATAGTTACAAAGAATACACATACCCACAACAACAAAACCATGTAAATTGAAGCTGTTGAAGGTTGAAGAAGCGCCGATGTAACAGGAGGAGGCGAAAGGTCGATCAGCGGTTAAGAAAAAGATCATTAAATCCTTGGTGATTTGAAATTTTGAACAGTGAATCCGAGTTATAGGAGATTTGGTTTCTAAAAGCGAGAAGATTGGGGAAACTCCAATGAATTCAAGTGTATATATTGCTGATTTATTGGGATGAAGATGGAAACTACGTAGATGTGTCCTGATTTTCAGGAACAGATGAACTGACGAAGCATTTGAGCGGGAAAAAATAATATAAATGTATGGTGTGATGACACGTGGCAAAAGAAGGGTTTAAGAAAATGCCATGTGGCATCTAAATGCTTCCTTTATTATAAGACTAGGTTATAAACCCGTGTGTCACACGGATGACAACTTAAAATAACATAAATAATGCATAGTTAGTGAATTGCTATAAAAAGAATAGATAGCAAAATTCATGTGGTGGGAACCCCTCAACATGTTCATAATGAGTATGTTCTACGGCTTGCAAAAATAAAGGCAGGTGATCCATTGGTTTTGGTTTCCCATATTAAGGTAAATTATGTAGTTGCAGAAGACCCACCAAAGATTTTGCATCTAAATCCTCGATTCAGAGGTGATTGGAATGGCTTTTTATATTGATATTCAAATTAGTAGATCTTTAAATTATTGGGGTGGCTTTTCAGAAGTGTATACATGAATATTCAAATTTCAGATCTAGCTCATATTGTCTGATATAGGCAATGTACTCTATTCTTTTGCCATATATGCAGACGAAACTTTAAGTACAAGTGAGTCATTAGCTTTTCATGAGTAATTTTCTTTTTCCATTTTAATGGAATGAACCATTCGTGATTCCATCATAACAAACACAATTATAGTTTTTTTCATTCTGCTGGAATTAACAATTCCGTTATTTCTCTGGTTCAATCATGATTATACCAAACCTGCTAAAAACAATAGTTTGAGGAAAAAGTACCTAACTTTCATAATCGCCTCAACAGTTTTCTTTTCCTATTGATTTAGTTGCCCGTTTTCAGTGTCAACGCTTTCTGTTACCTGTGGCATTGAGTAAGTATCCTGTTATCCAATCATAATATACTATAAAAGGAAAAAATCGACATTTAAACAATTTATAGGACACAATATGAATCTCCTTACCTGCCCATCAGCTATTATTAATAATACATGATACTGACCGCCACTTTACTCAACAATAGTGATAGCCATTTCAATAATAGGTGACAATGAGGTAGTTGCGTAATATACGGATACATATGACATAACAAAACTTCACATAAAAATAAAAACCAATAGAAAATTAATCGCCACGTGCAAGCCCTAGTTGAGGTACTAATTCTCTATATCATTTCAAAGCACCTTAAATCCATCACAAAATTTGTCATCCGAAAGGAATTAAATAATCCTCATTGAAGGAAGCTAGTGTCCTTCCAATTATCAGCATATCTTTTTCATAAGGGTTCATATAATATCCAATGTGATGCAAGCTTCTTCGATGAAACGAACTTGCACCTAAAATTGAAATATATAAGTTTCAAAATTTATATCAAAACAAAGAAACCCTAATTGAATCCAACCTGTCTAGAAGGAATCTGTAACCTAACCTGGTTTAAGTTGTAGTAATATCGATTCTTGAATATTTACTCTCGAGTTTCTTATATCGGTGGGAGCCTAATTCGATAGTTGCTGAATATTTCTTGATTTCTTAGGAATGAAACCAATCCAGTTTAAATTTGGAATGGATCGGATTTGATTATTTTATTGCTAGTAAATGGAATTCAAAATATTTTGGCTGATTTTTCAGGATAGAGACAAACGAATTTGCTGATTTTTTGGGATGCCATGAAACTCAAAATGAGCGGGAAAGCAAATAAGAGGATGAACCAAAACATGACATATGGCAAAATGAGGTGTAAAAAATCGACATATGGCACTTTAAGGTTTCTTTTATTAACATATATATATATATATATATATATATATATATATATATATATATATATATATATATATATATATATATATATATATATATATATATATATATATATATATATATATATATATATATATATAGAGTTAGTATTAAATGAAATTCTTAAGTATTGTGTTATTGTAAGACTCAATGTGGGCCATTAGATTATTATAATCAATGGCTGTAAAAAAAACCCGTTTTTTTTAAGAAAACATTTTGAATGCGCGTGTTTCCAAATGACAAACCACGATTAAGGGTAAAAAGGGAAAAATCCCTAAATACATTTCAACTGAATATTCGATACGTATGCTACAATCCCGCACACGATATCTTCTGTTTCGATTACAGAATCAACATTCAAATCAAACCTCAAAGAATAGGTTAAAATTGGATGCGGTGGTGGTTTTTGACGCCGATCACGGGACACGATCATGTTTACGGTTGGATGCGGTGGTGGTTTTTGACGCCGTTTGCGGCTGCCGGAGGCGACAGAGATGGTCGTCTGGAATTCCACATATTGATTATCAGAGAATGAACTTATAAAATTGTTGTTGACGTAAAAAAATAGTTACGTAAGAGTTTTCAAAGTCTATTCTCAGAGAATGATTTGTAAAATTGTTGTTGACGTAAAAAAAGTTACGTAAAAGTTTTCAAAGCCAATTCTCAAAGAATAGTAAGCAATGCCAACGGTAAGTAAGTGTAATAGTCTGTTCATGAAGAATTCTCAAAGAATTTTATATGTGTTTAATAACAATAGTACACATACTAAATATTCTTGTAGAATATTTATACCATTCTCGGAGAATGAAGTAATTATATATGTTTACAGAGGGCTAGAACTGCTACATGGAAAACCTCATTCTCTGAGAATGCCCATTCTCTGAGAATGAACGTGAACCATTCTCATGAACGTGAAGGAAAAAAAAGGCGCAGAATGCCTTTCCAAAACCCATTCTCTGAGAATGCCTTTCCAAAACCCATTCTCTGAGAATGCCTTTCCAAAACCCATTCTCTGAGAATGCCTTTCTAAAACCCAGAAGAAAAAAAAAGGCGGAGATCGATAATTTTAAAACCTGCAAATTAGATCGATTGCTTCAAAATCGACTTGATCGTGCTTCAATTTGCTTCAATCGAACCTCCAAATCATTGACCTCCTCAGTCAGTAGCACCACTGCCGACGGTGCCTATAGTCGTCGACATCGGGAATTTTGCCGTGGATGAGCACCTTCGTCAACATCAGACCCACCTGCAAGTCGATTTGCACCACCGCCAATGGTGCTTACAGTCGTTGACATCGGGAATTTTGCCGTGGATAAGCTCCTTTGTCGACATCAGACCCACCTGCGAGTCGATTCGTGGAAGGAAAAATGGGGGAATGGTATTCCGTCGGGGAAGAATGGGGGAAGGGTATTTCAAAATTTCTTTGGCTCGTTAAATTACCGATCGTAACCTTGAAGAATGAAGGAACGTGATTAAGACTTACGATCGCACAATAGTTAGAATCCGCATTTGAACCTACATATATATATATATATATATATATATATAATTTTCACACCTAAAAAGTGAAGTCATCAAAAAATGTCACGTTATGATGGCATGACAGTGTCATGTCATTAAATACTGACATGTTAATAAGTCAAGTCAGTTGATAACTAGGTTGACCGTAAATGGTAAACATTGAAATAAATTTAAAAATCTAATGTGAAAAAAAATTAATTATAAGGGTAATCTTAAATAAACCCTTATATATGTGGGTTTGGGTTGACCCCAATACTGGCAATACACATATATCCCATCATGAGGAGGCTTTTTGGGTGATTCTATTGGCTCGAACCAAAGTCCTTAGACTAACAGGTGCCATTATCGCTCACCCCAAGTGGGTTTGGTGCTATGTAGGCACTGCCTCAATTAACCATCAATAACCTCTCACCCCTTAAATTGTTGGAAATGGTATATCCTCACTACCCATCACTTATATATATATATATATATATATATATATATATATATATATATATATATATATATATATATATATGTATGTATGTATGTATGTATGTATGTATGTATGTATGTATGTATGTATGTATGTATGTATGTATATATATATATATATATATATATATATATATATATATATATATGTATATATATATATATACACACACATATGTTATGTGTGTATATGAAAGAGAAAGGAGATGAGAAAGAAAATGAGGGATGCGGTGTGGTAAACCCGTATGTGAGAACACCCTATACCAAAAACACCAACCGTGATTGTGTTCCTGTGCAATGTGGTGTTGCCAAATAGGACACCGCACTCCATCCCCCTCCTACAGCACTTGGTCTTATACACGATGAAGTGAAAGAAAAAAAATAATGTCAAGAAAAAACCCATCTTTTCATGAAGTATTTTGTTGTTATTTTATTCAATATTCATAAGTACCAACGAAATAATAACTTAAGGAGCCTTATATAATTGCTAAAACTAGTTTGTAAACCGAATATCCTTATACGGTTTGGGTATAACCAAATAAGCCATCCAAAACCCGAATAACCCGAACTGTTCCATTTTTATTCGGTTCGGATAGGTTATTGTGATTTCGAGTTTTTCGCACCCCTACTTAAGATTATATATATATATATATATATATATATATATATATATATATATATATATATATATATATATATATATATATATATATATATATATATATATATATATATATATATATATATATATATATAAAATAAGTCTACGAGAGATTAAATTAAAAAAGCACAAAATTCAGAGTATATTTTTAATTTTTTTTATAATGATGTAAATTCAAAAAGTAACTCATATGAATAGATTAATAGTGTGATATGACCTGTTAAAAAAGTCAAAGTAATAATTATAAAACATACATTAAATTTTTGGGTAATTTTAAATTAATTCCTCTATGTGTGTATGTGTTGTGTGAGTTGACTCCCACACACATATGTCCCATCATTGACAGTTTTTTAGCACACCCTTAAATTTTTTCGTGTATATAGGAATACCCGTTTTTTTAGCACATCGCATTTTATAAGAGTTTAATATTTTAAGGGTAATCTTAAATAAACTCTGCATGTATGTTTTGTGTGTTGACCCCCACAAACATACGTCTCATCATGAAATTTTTTGTAACACACCTCTATTTTAATCGAAAACAATAACATAATATTATATTAAAACTTTTTATAAAAACTCATTGCATTTTTTACAAATTGTCCATCAGTTTTGTATTGTTTTTATTAAAATAAAGGTATTGGTAACTAAACTCTTCATTCCATTGCCTGCTTTCATTTTATAGATGGTCTCTTTTGGTGGTTTTTTAGTTTTAGTGTCGGTTGATGTATCTTCTTTTCTATAAATATTGTATATGTTCTTTGCTGCGTTCCAACTCCCCGCTGGTACCTTTTGATAAAGTTTTCTGTTGTTAAAAAAAAAACATGTGTGTGTGAAAGTCAACCCATATAACACACCCACAAATATAAAGAAGATTTATTTAAGACCACCTTTAAAATAAAGAAAATTCTATTTCTTCCTACTTTATCCTCCTAATTCATCCTCCTAACCTACTAAATTTTGACATGTGGAATCCATTATTTCTCTCTCTTAATTTCTTCTCTTGATTTTGACACTTGTCTTGATCATGTGATTAGGAAGAAAATTAGGAGGATTTTTTAGGAGGATATAGAACCTCTCTTAAAATAAATAGCCGCCACATAATAGTTTAATCCGGAGTTAGTTAGGACCACTTAAAACTTAAAAGTCTTTGGCATTATTCATATGCATCAATATTAACGTGCTTAGAATGACGTGGATTGTTAATCATTCAGTATGGAAAGCTTCGTTGACAAAATCTCATTTCGATGATTACCCTACGTGGCATATTTGAATTATAACATAATTAGAACTCAGTTTTAAATATACAGTTTTTAAGCAAAAGTTAAAAGCATGGTCTCCGATTTTTATTACGACTGAAATATTTACCGATGTTTTAGTTGCAATGATACATTGAAGTTCAATTGATAAATTCCGTAGAGCCGTAGAGGTAAGCAAAGTAATTGTAGATTTCTTTTTGTCATTAATTTTCATTATTATGGTCAGTTATAAACAGTCGTAAGAGTGGACAGTATAGTCTTCGGGATGGAGTGGGCTCGAACAAATGAGGGTGCGGTACCGCCGGTACTTCTGGTACCGCTGATCCGTGGTGGCGGTGTCGCGTGGGTTCGGCCAATGTGGATTCGTTTGGGTGATGGTGAAACCCCCGGATCTTGCAACTTTTGTAAAAGAAAAAGTTTTAATCTAATCAAAATAAATTTTTACTCACTCCTATAAATACTCTATTCTACCCATTTAAAAATCACACCATTCTCTCAACCTTTCACACCATTCTCTACTTTCTCTCTAACATTTCTCTCTAATTTTGTAAAAAATTGCAGCCAACGGAAATAGGATGCTTCGCTCATGGACTAAAAGAGAAGAGGTGACTTTGACAAAAGCATGGTTCGCCGTCACCGAAGAAACGGATACGACATACTTCTGCTTATTCTGGGCTCGTGTGGTGGAAGAGTTTCACACAAATCTGGGCACGGTTCATTATTGGAATAACCATATGTTTAACGCTAAATGGAAAGATATGAAAAGAAAATTGGTACAATTTAACCAAATTTACGTGAACATATCTTTCAACCGACCAAACGGGACAACCGATGATGAGGTCGTTGAACAAGCCCTACAACAGTATCTGATGACACACAACAGAGAGTTTACGCACATATAAGCATGGAATGTTATGAAAGAGACACCTTGGTTTTTTTTAGATTCTAGTATTTAGATTTACCACTAATTAGAATTTAATCTCTCGTATTTAGGATTTAATTTCCCGTATTTAGGTTTTTTTTAATTAAATGTTATTTGACTTTTAATTTTATTTAAAACATATTTATTTTATTTGAAACATTAAATTAAATGTTATATGAATTTTTTAATTAATAAATTAATTTAAAAATAAAGAATATGATGTGACATTATAGGTTCGGTGGATTCAGTGGGTACTGGTTCCATGAGTGAAATATGAGGAAAGATAGAAGTGAGAGGAGAGAGAAAAGCAGACGTGACGAGTGGGTTCGGGGGTACTACTCCCCCACCCTAATAAAAGGTCATATGCTTACGCAAACTTATAATGTGATATAGGGTTTTAGCCATAATTAAATATTTGTCCTATTAAACATATAAAAATCTTATAAAAGATGGCATTCAAACGAATATGGTTTAATATATGTCTTATTTTTACATCATATACATTTGAAACCTCTACATTTTCAGCTTTCAACTATTTAATAAAAACCACTCAAGAGTTTTTTTTTTTTAATTTATATCTTATAATTTACATAATTTATGAGTATCAAATGGATTGTAGTTGAGTAGCCTTTTTTACTATAAAAGAGGTCAATCATTTTGAGTAACAAACAAATACAAACCACATACAAAGTTAAATAAAACATATAGAAATAAGAATGCAAAACTTTAAAAAAGATTGTTGGTTAATTAATTCAATTTAAAATTCATTTAACATATAAATACATTAATATTCAAAACAAAATTTGGATAATTGTTAATTCATCTAATATAATAATATGTGTCTAAATTATTTTTATTAATACTATATTCCCATTTATCGATTCCTAAACCAAAACTATTAATTATAATAGGTCCCACGTCGTTTTGACCCGAGCCGTCTATCGTACAACACGCGCATTCCTTATTGGACTAATGTGAGTAATCTACCCCATATTTTATAATTTTAAATACTTTTGGGGTGTATCATGTGGTTTTAATATGTTCCAACTTCATTTTATTATTTTTTTCACCATTGAGACATTGTTGGGACATTTATATGTGAATCATTATTTGTATAATTGTTGTTTGTTTACGCTACATGTACTTGTAGTGCATTACCATGTTTAGTCTAATCTTCATGACTATGCCCGTATTCTTGAGGTACGTTATGGACAATAATAGCGTCATTGGGTTGACCACCCCGCCTTGGGACGCTAAGGTGATTGATTGCACGTGGTTGAGTGTGTATGATGATTAGATGCTCCATCCTATATATATACTTATATGTATATATAGGGTGAGGACTTATTGTTGTTGTTATCATTTGTTAATCAATTTCTGATTTATAAATTGTTATCTCAATAACACTTGTTTGCCAACTTCAAAAGAAAACAAATTTCAAATTATTCAAACTCACAATTTTCTTTAATAAAACTAGATTACTCACCAACTCTCGTAGTTGACCTGTTTTTACCCATGATGCAGATTTGAAGAATGAAGTTGATGAAAAGTAGGGTGTACCTTAGAAACCCACAATACTATTTAAATTTCATGTAATAAATGTTGTTGTATTTGGATTTGTATTTGTATGTTGTGGATTTTGTTTGCATACTTAGTACTTAATTGAATCTAATCATATTATAACATAGTTGTCATGAGACTTTGAACAATATATCACGCCTTGATCGATTCCGCCAAGGATCGGGGTGTGACAGATTGGTATTTTTTTTTTGTTTTTCGAGTCATGTTACGAGGTTAACATTTTAAATGTTTAATTTTGTTATATATTACTATGGTAACTTAATAGTTTCCGTTATCTCTTATAGATTAAAAACGACCATACAACCATTATCGACGAAGAAAACGTGTGTATGAAACACATTTCACAATAAAATTATTCTGTTTTATGTTTATTTTATAATTCAAACTTAAATTAATGTAATTAGTTGATTGTTTGAACTTTTATTTGAGATTTTTGGTATTATTAATCGGGTTATTGTCATTTTAACTCAAGCAACTATCGAGTTATTTTTCATTTGGTCCTTAAAATTTTTTTTATGCATTCTAGATCACTAAATTTATAAATGACCTGTTAAAAAAGGAATATATACAATTTTTCCCGGTTTCACCGGTTTCATACTCCATCTCATCTTCCACGTGGATTATTTATTTTTTGCATTGAAGAAATAGAAAACTAGATTAACCTAGATTCCCTTGCACACGCTTTCTTTCTCCATTATACATTTTGATTTGGGTGCATTAATTTGTTAATGATTTTGAAATCCATATCCAAAATGGAATTGAGGGTTAGTTCCTGAAACACATAGCAAAGGTCGGTTCCATTACACTTTCCACATCTTCCGTTTCGGTTTGAAGTTTCCAGAAAATCAACCCTAAAAATGAAGATGAAGATGAAGATGGACCTTTATGCAGAAGATGAAGATACAGAGCTCTGAAGTTTTCAGAAAATCATCTGTAAATCTAAATGTTCGCTCGCCGTCTCTAAAAAAACCCATTATGTTTCTAAAAAATCAATTTGAAGTTACCGGAAAATTAAGAAGATAAACCTTTATGAAGAAGATGAAGATAAGAGTTTTAAAGTTTCCAAAAAAACACCCTAGATATTAATGTTTCGTCTCCGGTCAGAGTAATGTATATGCTTTTTTTCAACATTTTGTAACCTGATATCTTGCTGTTTATGAGAATGTTTACCACTAAGGTATAACCAACCTGGATAGCAAAAGATCTAAATTCTTCCAGAGTCTTCTTGGACCAGATCCAAGTTTAATGATCCTGCGTTTTTTAAGAATGGGCAAGGTTTTTGTGTTATTCCAGGTGCGCCTTTATGGATTTCATCAAGTTCGATTTATTATGGGAATGCTTTTTTGTTTTTCCAGTTTTTAAAAAGGCATTTTGATTTTTTTGGGCTTAGTAAACATGTTTAGGAACCCAAATTTTCAGTAAATATATGCTCCTAAAATTACCTGCTCTTCTTCGTTGTAAATTTTTCATCTTCCTCACTACGTTTCGAATTCTTAATTCGATTTATTACATTGATTTATTGCATACAAAGTGCATCGTACGCACGGTTGTAAATCTTTATAATCTTTTTTAAAGTTAGATTTCATTGGAAGCTCTTAAATCACATGAATGTTGTACAAGTCTTGTTGCATTGTTTACAAGATAAAAATTGTGAACATTGACTAAGGTCTAGGAGTAAAGAAAATGATACTGGTTGTGGGGATTGTTTGCTTCTTTGTCGCCACAATTTCAGTGGGATTTTTTGGGCTTTTTACATATCGATTTAGAAACCCAGATTGAGTGTTTTTCTTGAAGATGAAGGATGTTGGTGGGCAATGGTCGCTGGTGATGGTGGATGTTACTAGTGAAGGTGTTCTTTATATCTTCAAGCATTCATCATTATTAATGAATTTTATATTTTTCATAAGGATGTACACACGTGGATTATAAAATAGTTTTTAATCCACATAAGCCCATTGCAAACGACTGAATCATTCACCCTTCCAAAAAGGGTCAAAATAACACGATTTTAGTGAGTTTGGGGGTCCAGAATTAACGAAATATAGTTAAAGGACCTTTTAAAAATTTTCATGAAACTTTCTTGGACCATTATGACAATAGTATATATCTCCATATAACACAAGCTTTGATCTTTTAGTATCATATGATATATATATATATATATATATATATATATATATATATATATATATATATATATATATATATATATATATATATATATATATATATATATATATATATATATATATATGAGTGTTTAATATTTTGAAAGAACTTTATACATAATTAGTTACCTAGATATTATATTTTAGTATTTATATTTAAACCGACATTCGGAAAAATTATCAAAAAACACATGGATGCTTGAAGAAATTATTGGAAAAATAAAGCTTGTAAATCAATGTAAATAATTATTTTAATGTATTTAATATAAAATTTTTATTTAAGTAATGAATTTAAATGATTAAACTTTTCGACTTTCAACTATATAGTAAATAACTATTTCTAATATTATATATATATATATATATATATATATATATATATATATATATATATATATATATATATATATATATATATATATATATATATATATATATATATATATATATATATATATATATATATATATATATATAAGTAATGTATTTAATTGATTAAATATTTTGACTTCACCTATATAGTAAATTTTAAAATTAGTCAATTCAATTAATGTGGTTCAAGATAAATTATTTTATTATATATTAACATAAACTTTTTCATTTACTTTATACTTTTGGTGTGATTATTGATTATTAAGTGATGAGTATTTGAATAAGTTTTATAGAAAAACATGTTAATCAATTAAGTAGCTAGTAAAAGTTGAAAGCCTCATAATTAACTCTTCATATTTCTATCTAAAACTATACATAAATTATTTATCATTTACCATATCCATTTGATTTGTAATTTTTATTAATTATTAAAAACTAATATTAACATTTTCAGTTACTTTATACTTATGTTCTGATTCTTAATTATGAAATAGTTGGTAGTTGAGTAGGTTTTACGAAAAGAATTATTCAATTAAGTAGCTAATGAAAGTTGAAACTCTCACAATTCTTCATATTTCAACCTAGACTTATTATTAGCTAATTTTATTATTGTTTCATAAAATAACTTTATTAAATAAATTCTCATAGGTTTATATAGTTGGTAAATTTGAAAGGTTTTCGAGATAAAGCTTATTTTATGTACCAAAAGACTTAATTTTAAAAGTTATATTCTCAACTTATTTATTTATATATATATATATATATATATATATATATATATATATATATATATATATATATATATATATATATATATATTCCATTATGTTATTTTTATTACAATTTGAAATAATATACTATAATTAAGACCATCAAAACTAATATGATTCAAGATAAATCATTCATCCTTTAGCATATTAACTTGAATCTTTTTAATTTGTTAATTATTAAAAATTAATATAAAACTTTTCAATTTCTTCATATTATGGTGTCCTAATTGATCATTAAACAATGTTTAATTGAATAGCTTTTACAAAAAAAACATGTTAATCAATTAAATACCTAATAAAAGTGAAGTCATAACTTTTCAAATTTTTACCAAATACTATAGTAGAATATGTTTAATGTTCGTAAGTGCAATATTTTGATTAAATAAATTCTCACATCTGTTTATATTTTTGATACATTTAAAATTATCATACTGAAAAAATAATATAACATGTTATCGAGATAAAACTTCTTTTTGCTAGCCAAAAACTCAATTTTAGAGGTTATATTTTTAAAAGATGTGTGAGATCATGTTTTTTTATTACAAGTAAAAATGGTTAAATGAATAAAAATATTATAAGGGATACAATTGTGAAAACTTGGTTACAAATTAAATTTGTATTAAAATAATTACAACCATTAAATCATTTATAATTATCAAATAGATACCTTAATTGAAATCTCACAAAATTTCAAATATTTTTATTAGTAATTTCTCCCACAACTATATACAATTTCAATTATATAGTTTAACATGTGAAATGCGCGGGCATTCGTCTTATATATATATATATATATATATATATATATATATATATATATATATATATATATATATATATATATATATATATATATATATATATATATATATATATAATCATATGTGAATAACAATTATTGTGTGAATATATGACCAATTTTAGATCAATTATTTGATAGTTGTAACATAGTAATTGTATTAACTGAATTAATTATTATTTAAACTAAATCCCTATAATTATGGAATACAATTTGAATTTAAAATAAAGTTCCCAAAGTTAATCCCATGATTTCTATCTTTTAGTACCCTTCAATCTGCTTATGGCTGTTTGATTCGACTTCAAGACGAGTGCTTGTGTCCGTTCGTTCTCCAGGTACACCTTCAACAATCTTCAATTACTCACTTTACGTTCATGGAATTTCAAGGGTAATGACAGTCACAGACTCGGAAAGTATTGAAACACCTTATGGTATCAATTCCTAGGAGATTTGATAATGTTTTTGCAACAATTCGAATAGCCCTAATTTTTGTGTTAGTGGTTCGAGTTCTCAGAAGAACAACGAGTGGAAAACGTCACATACATCTCTATACGAAGCAACGACCACAATATTTTTCAACCTAAGTCTGAGCAATCACCAAACAGTCCAAGTCCAAGCATCATGAAAAAAATATGATGCTCTCAAGAAAAAAATCAATGCTCTAACAGTCCAAGTCTGGACAATCATCAAAAAACGTCTCAACAGAAGAATCAATGAGAACCGTAATGAAAACTTATTCTTTTTCTTTAATAGTGGTTCCCACGTGTAAGAACCTAACCCCGAAAGGCCTAAGTTTTAAGCTTAAAGGAATCAAGTTTGGCATGAAGGAAATCAGGTTTTGGGATTTTTGGATGTTAGCATCGCTAATAGCACTATTAGCATCGCTAATTGTACGATTAGCGTCGATGATGATATTCTTAGCGTCGCTAATTGTCTGCCTCTGGTGGTGGTCTCGCACGATCTCAGTTAGCGACGCTAACTGAAGGGTTAGCAGCGCTAACTGATAATTTTAGGCCAAAACCCTAGATTTTGAAGTTTGGACCATTTAATTATAATGGTGGGGAACTCTAGGGCAGTCGCCATATTCATCATTTCAGCCCCCAAGGACGTTTTTCTTCTCTATCTAACTCTCTGGGATTTTTTTTGGCTCATTTGGTCACCTAGAAAGGTTTTATTGAAGAGATTATGATGTTGGGGCATGCATGGTGTTGCTAGAAGACATTCTTCAAGTGGGAATCAACTAAGGCTTCTTGTTTCTGGACCATTGTGAGTAAAGTTTCTATATTTATGCATTTTTAAGGTTCTTATTGTGTTGTTAGTGAGATTTTATGGATTGAAATGGGGTGATGGTCCTTTTTTGGTGATTGTCCATGGTTGGGAAGGAAAAGTTTGGCACTTTATGCCTTTAAGTCCTGATTTAGAACTATTAAGTTGGTTTAGAGAGTAAGTCAAGCTCTCTTGGGTAGTTTTGTTGAAGTTTTAAGCCATTGTGTACTTAGATCTTGTTCTTGAGCTTGTATGGTTATGTTTGGATGTTAAAGTTAGGATTTTTATGGACTTAGGGACTGTTTGGAAGGTTCCTCGAGGGTTTAAGACTTTGGCTGAATGGATTAAGAGCTTAATGGACTTTTGAGGCTGTTCATAGTTAGCGACACTAACTATGGAAGTTAGAGGCGCTAACTGTCTGTTGACTGTTGACTTTGACCGTTGACTTTTTGACCAGTTTGACTTTTGGTTAAACTTGAGGGTTTGGGATACCGGTCTTAGGGATTATTCTGTTAGGGATTTAGGAGTTCTCATTATACTATGGGTGCAGTTACATGCGTAGGTAACTTAATTATTGTGTGTAGAAATATGTCATATGTGCCAAACGATGATTACTGACGTATCGGAGCAAGCCCGAGAGTCAAACGATAATTTAATTATTGACGGATCGGGGGAAGCACGCGAGATGGTTTTAAAATTAAAAGAGGATATCATGGCAAAATAGCGGTCGTAGGTTGTCGTTTATTTTTTTTACAATTTCCGTTTATCGTTTTAGTTGTCTTTTTTTTTTTTTAAATTTATAGGTTGTCGGTTTATTTTTCGTTTTTAATTTTACGTTGTCGTTTTATTTTACGGTTGTAATTTTTATTTCTTAATTAATGAAATGTTTTAAGTTAAATAATTAAAGTTTTTAGTTTAGTTTAATTATTTATTTATTTAATTAAAAAAAGTGGTAGTGAGCGTATACAATTTCCAACAATTGAAGAGTGAGTGAGGTTTATTGAGGTGAAGCATACGTGTGACACCAAAACTTTTGGAGTGAATAGTCACGGCCCTTCATAGTCTTATAGTTATTTTTAGCATACTCCTGTAAAAATACAAAAATTGGCAAAGCTTTTATAAAACCCAGACTAAGCAATAAAATGCATCGTATTTTCCCTCCGCCTGAGTTCATGTTTCGTGATATTTTCGCAGATAATCTTGTCGCGTCTTCATGTTTCGTGATGTATTTGATGTCAAGATTCATATCTTTGCAGTTAGGATCATAGTGAAGACCCCGTTATCCAAGGAATATAATATTAAAGGAGGATCTTATAAGATTGGCTGTCTAGAAAATAATAAAATACACAGGAATATTATTTTTAGAAGCTACCTTAATGATATGAATTTATTCAAAAAGTTATCTTTTCCAGCGTTATGTTGAATTATTTATTTAAATAGAAGTTTGATTTTAGTATTATTTTATTTATGACAAAATATTTCCATCCAATAGTCACTACTGTATTAAATATGAAAGTCATCTTTTCCACGATTGTATTTATGACAATTAGAGTAAATTACAGAAAGAGTCTCTGTGGTTTGGGGTTACTTACTAAAAGAGTCCTACTTTTTAATTTCAACTTTATGGGTCCTTTAGGTTATCGATTACTTTCAAAAAGAGTCCCAAGGCTACTAAAAAGACTAAATTACCCTTGATATTTTCTTTTTTATTTTTCTTTAAATGTTTTATTTATTTTAATAATTAAAAAAAACTCAAAATCAACCAAGAAACCCACTTTACGCTAAATCAGAAAATAGAAAAGGGGAGAACATGGGAATGGAAGCAAGAACGGGAAAGACAAAACTTGCACACCCTCCCTCTCCTTCTCGATTCTTGAATGCGTGAACCCCAAACCGAGAGAGACAGCATCGACTTAGACTGTGACTCCGAGCAGTTGAGCGACGAGAAGAAGCCGCACAGCAGCCGGCGGCAGCAATAAAGAAGGCGAAGGAATCGGCGCCGGCGAGGGTTTTCCGGCGGAATTGGGAGCTCCGGCAGTGGATCATTTTTCTCCACCGGCGAAGGTTGTGATTCGAAGGCAACATCACTGATTTCTGCGATTCATGTTCACGTCGGGTTCACTATCGTCTCCGATTTCTCAGTTTCGCGTTTTCTTCTCCTTCATAGATGGACAACATCTCGCTTCGTAATCACCCCGTTTCTTTTACGTTTTCTTCTCCAATTCTGTTACAGAATCAATTGAATTGGAATGATGAACTTGAGTTCTGAAAATGATAACCTGATTCGATTCAATGTGTGCGATGACGGATTAGAGATCCTGAGCGCAATCGATTGAAAGTCTTGATTAATGATGTTTCGAATTTGAAATTTGAAATCAAGATTAGAATTGAATTTGATTCAGTCGTTTCAATAGATGTCGCTTCAGGAATAATTTCTTTGGTTGATGTTGTTATTTCGGTTGACTGTTCTAGCAGGAATGACATTCAAATTAGGAACTAAATTCCGGTGAAGAAGCAGAAAGGTAAGAAGGACAATAATGTTCGTGCTTTTCTTCGTGCTTGGTTACGGCTAGGTTCGATAATCATTTGCATCTGTGATTTCTTTCAAATCGCATCAATGGCAAGACCTTGAGAGGCAAATATCGATCTACAAGAGATAGAGGGGGTAGCAGGGGGATGGGGGTGGGTTTTAATTTTCTTTTTTTGTTTTTTAATAATTAAAATAAATAAAATAATTAAAGAAAAATAAAAAAAGAAAATATAAAAGGTAATTTAGTCTTTTTAATGGCCTTGGGGACTCTTATTAAAAGAAAAACCAAACCTTGAGGACCCATATAGTGAAAATCCAAAAGTAGGACTCTTATTGCAAGTTGTCCCAAACCACAAGGACTCTTATTGTAATTTACTCTGACAATTATTAATATTATAAATTTATCTCTTTCAAGATTGTATTAAATGAAAATTTTGTTAGTGTCTTGTAAATGTAAGAGAATATATCTTTACGTATCTAATTAGTCACTAGTGTTTTAATATATATAATTGACGTTTAATATATATAGAAGTATGTTCCAATGATAATGAAAATAAGGTTGAGAATACGAGAATGAATATAGACTACATATTTTTATCTTGCCGCTCTAGTGATTTGCACATATGATTTTCACCACCGCTTCCACCTACACCACCTGTGACACCACCACCACCGTCGTCGCCACCACCACTACTGCTGCCGCACCCACCTCCCCCGCCGCCACCGCTGCCGCCGCCGCCACCGCCACCAACCACCACCATCGCTACTGCCAACTCTACCGCCGCCACCGCCACCTCTATCACCATCTCGACCACCACCGCCGCTACCACCTTTACCACCACCTCCACCACCACTACCACCACCCACCGCCACCACCACCACCACCTTCGTCACCACCCATCTCCACCAACACCACCACCCCACTAACACTGCCGCTACCATCACCACCATCATCACCACCCTCTATTGCCATCACCATCATCATCGCCACCATCTACCACCATTCCGACTACCACAACCATATTTCAAAAATGATTATTCATATATGTTTATTCATATATGAATATGAATAATCATATATGATTATTCATATATGATATATGAATAATCATATATGAATATACACATTCATATATGAATAAATCATATACGAAAATTTAAACCCATCTCGTCGTCGTAGAACGGCGCGTCAGCGCTGACGCATCTAGTAACCCAGATTCATTCTCGCATTCATATATGAATACACACATTCATATGTGAATAAATTGAAAGGTTTTCTGCAAATCTATGAACTAAAACCCTAAGTTCACATGCAACCTAGATTGTATCTATGTTTTCTATCATTGAACTTGTAATAATAATCCTAAAGGCCAAACAAAAAAATTACTAAAACAAATAAGGAACAAAACCTAACCTTTTGATCCCTAGATCTCTTGGAAGCAACCACCACAAGTGTCGTGCCTCTAATGGCTCATACCCAGAACCAAGCAAGCAAGAAAACAAGAGAGAAAGGAGGAGAATACTCCTTAATTTCGTGGCTTTTAGGGGTGGGAGGATGCCTCTATTTATAGTTTCCATATGATAAGTGATAAGGAGTATAACTGTCTTATTTAAGATCCTGACATAATAAGGCTTTTATCATATAACTGAATCTACTTATCATACCATAAATAATCCCTTATACCATATAAGGTAATTTAAGAATTCTTAAGGCGTAAGAAAGCCTTAAATTCGTCCACCATCCCCAAGCCCTAATTGTCCATTGCTCAACTATTAAACAATTACAATTCAGCCCCTGTACATTTAATTAATCCAATTAATCCCAAAATTAATTCCAATTAATTTCTGATCAGTTATTAATTGAATATTATGATTTCTAATTAATATATTATTCTCATAATATATTAATAAATCATATTTCTCTCTCTCTTTAAGTTATCTTGTCATCTGCTAGGTTTTGAGGGCAACCCAAAAGGACTGTGCTGCTGTCAATCAAGTATATTACTAAATTATAGTCATGGCTTAGGCATCTAATCCAACAGTCTCCCACTTGGATAAGTCTATGACTACAATTCAATATAGCTTCTAAATTGACCAGCAAATTGTAGCTTCCAAAAGCATACTGTCGAACTCTGACCCAGTCAGTTATGTGTCCTAAGATAAGTGATCATATGATCCTCCGTCCAACAAGATATTTCCGGACATAAGACATGGATTGAGATCAATCTCTGTCTGATACTCTGTTTCCCGATTTCCTATTTGCATATGACATAGGACTTCTAATTGAACATATCAATTCAGTCCTGGCTGGCCAGCACTTTAGTCAACTTCAAAATCATCGAGAGGCCTACATATATATGTTTCCCATCAAGGTCAAGGAACGAATAAGCTTCGACTCATAAGCTTGTATATTTTACTCATCAAAATCGCGCACAACAGTACGTTTTATAGCATCGAGTTACTGATGCGTTTACGCATTATCAATGCACAACCGACTTGTAAATTTCAACTCATATGTCTCCGCTTCAAGACCATAAGATATTTTCGTCTCAAAATTGCTCGTGATATAATCCATGAAGCAATCTGTTGAGCGCGGGTTTATCCAATACTCAAATCTCCATTTCTAAGTACTCATGAACGTTGTAGCAATCCTATTGCTATGTCTAACTCCTTAGACAATCTACAAACCAATTCATGACAGTCTTGATTCAATACTTACTTCCCAAAGTATGAGCGACTGTGGACCTTTCTGAATAATTAAATTATTCGGGAAGTGAAACATGCGAAAAGTGAAACATAAAATCTGACTGGTAGCTACTCCTGCTTATTACCAAGTCTCCACGAGGTAATTACCAAGTCGGATCTTTCATAAAACTATTATCGGTTTCTAGATTTTTTTTAAACTTTTAATTCATGTTTTATATCTATGTCTATATGACCTTTCACTCTTTCTATGTATCTAAAATTTCTTACATTGATACACTTTATCTAATCGGACACTGTTCCGATAATATCTCAATTTGTCATTCTATCATTCTCACTTACAACTCTATTCTGGTGATGTGTACTGTGACTTCCCATGGTTCTCGGGGCCTTTAGTCCATATGACTGCACCCTAAGACTATTTCGAGGTGTTGTGATGTGTCGGTGACCCACACGAGCTCCATCACAAAGCCAACGAAACCTTTTAACCATGAAGTCCTACATTACCACGTCTTGGTGTAAACAGTTTACCGATTTGAAACTCCTTTCATGACATGTTCATGACAGATTGTATCCTGAATCCTGAATCCAACCTACTATGCTCTCAGCCAGATTGTATCCTGAATCCAACCTACTATGCTCTAAGCATTAAGTCATCAGGACATGTTCATGACACTTCTTATCAATCCAAGAATCTCGTGGAATCCGATGTAATCTCATTCCAAACCCTTTCAGAATCTAGAGATTACCTGTGTCACGATTTTCGAGAAAACTTTTTCCTTTCGGAGACTCTTTCTCATGCATCTTGAATCTTATCAAGATCATGCTTACGATGGCTAGGTCTATACTGATGATTTCATCTATCCGATAGACGTCTGTAAACTACGCGAGTATGTCGCACCTTCTTTATTTCTCTCATGTCAAGTCATCACACTTTGTAGTGATAGGAAACTCTTTTCCTGCGGCTATACATCTTGAATCTTATCAAGATCATATTGGCAGAGTTTTTGATCTATCTCATAGATGTTCACAACCACTTAAGTACGTTGTATCTCTTTTAAGTCTTTCATAGTGATCCGTCTCTTAACACCAAGTTTACACTTTGTAATGATAAGAGACGTTTCCTAGAAACAGTATGTAACCCATATATATTGATAGTAGATAACAACGGTACTCCCACTGGCTTTGACTATTTCAGACTATTCAAGAAATCCAAACCTTTTGGTACATTTTGAGAATCTGAAACCTTTCTGACATAGTTATGGGAATCTTTCAGGCTATTCACAAAATCCAAACCTATTGGCACATTTTGAGAATCCGAATTTCCTTTCTTGCGAGGTGTCCATGGGATGAATCCTGGGGCCATATACCTACTGTATTTGCATGCTCTTTGTGAGTTCCTATTAGTGTGCCGGTAATCCACACGCGCTCCACTAACGTCTCACAATGTGCCACGCATAATTTCATCTTCTATTGAGAGTGCTTCTCTCGGAATCAATATCTTGACTCTGAGTATCGTCTCACTCAACCAGATGTTCTGTAAGTACATTTCTATCCATGTCTCTTTCTTTTGATGATTCAACTACTCCCACTGGTTTTTAGACCAGGTGTAAAATCATTCAATTGTCACATAGACATTTCTATCCATGTCACTTTCTTTTGATGACTCAATTACTCCCACTAGTTTTTAGACCAGGTGTAAAGTCAATCAAATTGTTACATAGACTGTGTCTCGCCCTAAGGTTCTCTTATTTGGTAGCAACCGGGCTCACCAATGCTTTCAAGTAGTCGGACTGCTTATCCGTACCAACTTTAGTGTTTCACCACTAATCAGTATGTCACCCAGATCATAACTACTTATGATGGTGATCAATACTACTGGTCAAGAGACAATTTTGTCAGGTTTAATAGGAATCTAATTCCTGGTCAAGGCCTAGTGACGACTAAGGTTCTTTCAATTGGCTAATCCTGAACTCATTCAGGATTATTCTTACTCCCACTATTTCCTTAGAATATGAGTCATTTCTAAAAGAACTCCTCATTCATAGTTACAGTCGGGACAACCAATGAAACGACACTGCTGATTAGGAACAGGCTAGTCATGAGGTTCGGACGAACGCTACATGACCCTGGACTTCCTATGTACAAGTGGGACGATCCCAACTTTACATTTCAGACAATGTCTACATAACCTACTTAGTCTAAAATGTGGTCGGAATATGGTTTCTATGGTCTGACTGGTTGAATATTCAATTCATCGGAAACTAATTGTAGATGTATCTCATACAACAAGGATCGAACTATTTCGATTAATGCTCCATCATCTTCCCTAAGACACATTATGACCATTAATGTTCTTGGAAGAGGATATACTGTGAAACATTTTTTCAGTTTATGTTGTGACTCAAATTCTTGTTGATCCTATACTTCCTTTGAATTTCCTGAACTGTTCAAGATTTCAATTCTATCGCTTATTCTGATAAGCGAAACCATACTCGTCACGCTAATTGACAAATATCGTGAAATATAACTAATTGTGTTCTTTTCGAAGATTCGATCAATACACAGTAACTGTTGTGTTTGTTGCTCATAATCTTAATGTCTTTTACATCTGTATGTAAATTTATGACTTTGTTAATGTTTGTTCAAGATATGCAATCATCACGTGACTTTAAGTCAACTGATTCTAAAATCCTATCCACTGGATCTTTGGGTGATTCATTTCTTGCCACAAATGATTTTATTAAGAACTCAATTCATCATGTGACTCTAAGTCAAATGATTCCAAAGTCCTGTCCAACTGGACCTTTGGCTGAATAGATCCTTATAAAATTTACTTTAACAATCATATACGACACAATTCATGAATCCAAACACTTTGGATGTATCAACATTCAAGTTATTGCCATTCATGCAAATAACATACTCATACAACATTTCAAGGGTAATTTAAACAAATATGTATTAAAGGAAAATCAATATTTTATTAAAACCAAAATACCCTTAAACAATGTACTATATGATATACAATGTCTTACACATCTAATGAGCTAATAACATAATTATAATATCTAACTAAACTCCAAAACTACATGAGCTTCCGATCTAATCCGAACATGCTCCTATGCAACAACATCCCGCATCCTATCGAGTCCATGCATATAGAGCAAATGTGAGAAACACATTTTGTATCAAGGAATTAAGGATCAGGAGTTCTGAGTTTTAAGATATTCCATGAGTTGCCAAACCGTTCGGCTTCGGAGCATTTTTCCAATCTTTCCGTGATTGTGTCCCACCTTGTGGATTCCCAGTTTGAGACATCGATGAACCGATCCAGACGATCTGGATCATTTCTTGATGTACCTTATCACTGGACTCAACCCCGAAGCAGCTGAACCAATGGAACTGTGCTTCTCCATGAACGACTCGTACAGAGTCAACATTGAATGCATTTCCATGAATGTCTTATCTGGTTGCCCTTTCTGTACATCTGGATGAACATATCGGCGAGTCGAGTTAATGCTCAACTCTCGATTAAAGGGTGACCAAATTTATGCAGTTCACCTATGTGTCTCTCTATCTTGAGAACATGTGAACTGGTGCTACTTCCTGCATACTTCAAACTCTTTGAAGATTTTTGCTCGTCCCTTTTTAAGCCGGTTCTCGGAACCTTTCCTCAACCAGTTGTGCTAACTTATCTGACCCCAGAAATTCTAAATCCCTGCGGAACTTGGGGTCAATGATCAATAGCATGAGGTAATGAACTTTCCTTGACTCAATAGTCAAGGAGTCATGCTCATCACAGGCTACTGTGTGACGCCATGCTTTGGGGAGCGGACACTCAGTCAGATATGGTTTGCCAGCAAAACTGAGAACTATTCTCTATTTGTGAGGCCATACCACATAGTTCAGGCCAGTCAGCCTTACCATATGTAACATGTGCATTCTGAAACTCTCAGAGATGGGTGAAGGAGGAGAAGGATGAGAATTGACACTATTTTTAGACATTTATAAAATTTGAATTTGTTAGTTTAGTTTTATTCTTTTTAAATAATTACCCAATTTATTATTTAACAAGGCTAGGATCCAAAATACCCCAACTATTGTGTGAAGAGGGATGTCGTAATCACAACATAATGGTCATTAAGGTAGATAAAACACTTATCAATTTCATCTTATGAAATTCCTAGATCTGTTGAGATTCATTGAACTATTCAACGGCATGTTTAATCTCGGATGTGCTCCACTGTTTGTGACTGGGATGCCGAGGATCACAAACTAGTTGTGAATAACCATGCAAATGTGCTCGGTAACCTCAATGTCGTTTATCATCTCTAATTGATGTGCCGGTTAACCACACACACTCCATCACCAATGATAAATCATGAGAAACCAATTACCACTCTTTATGAACCCCTATTGGTGTGCCGGTTAGCCACACACGCTCCACAATGTTTCATAAAGTGTAATGTGCAATTTCATGGATTAGCATCTAATTCACATTTTTCCTAAAGTAACTAGATTTGGGATTTTTAAGAATTGTTCTAGTACTTTCAATTATATCATTATACTTTTAATGAGAATTAAGCGGTCCCATCAAACCCGTTCGGCTAACGACACTTGACTGGCCAGGAGAGCGGTGGGTGAGAGTGGAAACCCATTAGACTACCATTTTATAGGCAGTCGCCTTATACAATCTTTATAGGACAATTTTGTGAATAAGGCCTACTAACGTTAAAACTAACTAATTTTATCTTATATATAAAATATTAACATTTAATAATAATACATATAAGATGTATTTTAAACCTTTTAAAATATTTCTGGTTTAATCTTTTAATTTTCTAAAATTAACAATTTAGTTAAAAATTAAATTTAAACCTTTAAATGATTTAATTTATCTTTTAATTAAAACAATTAATTAAATTAATTAAATTTAGATTTTTTTTAACAGCAAATATATCCTACCCCTACTCCTAAACTACTCCTTGTTATGTTAGTGCCAGGGTTTGAACCCATGACCTCCTTGTTAGTATATAACATTGTTAGCCAAGTGGGCTAGCCCCAAATTAATCAAATTAATTTAATCCTATCTAATCCCCTAATTATCGAAAAATACAAGCAATGGGATTAGGGTTTCCATTTATTAATTGATCACAATTACCAAAAATAAGAAACCTGCAAAACCCTAGAGCCCATTTTCGCAGACAAGGGGGTGGAGGCTAGGGTTTCGAAAACCCTAGCCCTAATTTCGATTAGGCCTTCTTTTAGGGTTTAGTTTCTATAAACCCTAAATCTAAGGATAACAATTACAACAATTCAATTAGAAAACAACCAAAAGCTCTGATACCACTGAAAGGTTTTCTGCAAATCTATGAACTAAAACCCTAAGTTCACATGCAACCTAGATTGGATCTATGTTTTCTATCATTGAACTTGTAATAATAATCCTAAAGGCCAAACAAAAAATTACTAAAAGAAATAAGGAAGAAAACCTAACCTTTTGATCCTTAGCTCTCTTGGAAGCAAGCACCACAAGTGTCGTGCCTCTAATGGCTCATACCCAGAACCAAGAAAGCAAGAAAACAAGAGAGAAAGGAGGAGAATACTCCTTAATTTCGTGGCTTTTAGGGGGTGGGAGGATGCCTCTATTTATAGTTTACATATGATAAGTGATAAGGAGTATAACTGCCTTATTTAAGATCCTGACATAATAAGGCTTTTATCATATAACTGAATCTACTTATCATATCATAAATAATCCCTTATACCATATAAGGTAATTTATGAATTCTTAAGGCTTAAGAAAGCCTTAAATTCGTCCACCATCCCCAAGCCCTAATTGTCCATTGCTCAACTATTAAACAATTACAATTCAGCCCCTGTACCTTTAATTAATCTAATTAATCCCAAAATTAATTCCAATTAATTTCTGATCAATTATTAATTAAATATTATGATTTCTAATTAATATATTATTCTCATAATATATTAATAAACCATATTTCTCTCTCTCTTTAAGTTATCTTGTCCTCTGCTAGGTTTTGAGGGCAACCCAAAATGACTGTGCTGCTGTCAATCAAGTATATTCCTAAATTATAGTCATGGCTTCCAACATAAATCATATACGAAAAATTAAACCCATATTGTCGTCGTAGAGCGGCGCGTCAGCGCTGGCGCATCTAACGACCCAGATTCATTCTCGCATTCTCAACCTCTTTTCCATTCTCAATGGAACCCTCCCCAATATATATATATATATATATATATATATATATATATATATATATATATATATATATATATATATATATATATATATATATATATATATATATATATATATATATATATATATATATATATATATATATATATATATATAGGGGAAGGTTAAAATGAGAACAATTAGTGAATTGAGAACATGAGAACAATTTTGGACCACGCAATTTTAAAAAACGAAAAACTATGGCGCATCGCATAGAATGTGAGGTTACCAAATCCAATCAATCGTTGGAATATAAACCGGTGTGCTCCTCATACTTTCCGGCGCCTGATCGTACAAAAACTCAAGATGCCCAATTGATAATTTTGGACCTCTGCAAGTTTGGTTTATCGTATCACGATTAGGGTTTTTGACTTTTTTCTGAGTCCCAATTCGATCTGGAAACCACTCACGCACCTACAAAAGCTACGTTGATGTTAGAGGAAGCTTGTAACGCATTCCAAAAATGGAAAAAACAGCTTGCTTTTTTATTGAATTGATCTTTTTAACAAGGTACGTTTTCTTGTTTTTTCTCATAATTCCACATTTTAATGTTGACGAGCTTGTGTGGTTTTGCTGTTAATTTCGGATTTGAAAACAAAAACAGCAACGAGAGAACCTAAATTAATCAAAATGCACAATCTAAGAACCTAACTAAAATCATAAAGCAACGAGACAACCTAAATTAATCAAATGCACAATCACCTAACTAAAATCATAATGCAGATTCTAGATTTTGGACAAAAAAACTTTTTGTCCAGGAGAAAAAATCCTCAGGTAATGGTTTTGACAGGTTGAACATCATGTTGGTAGAGATGAAGATTGGAAATTGAAATCGGGACCTGAAATTGGAAATTGAAATCCGCAGAACTCAACTAACAAGGAGCTCTCTTTAGTTTAATCTCATGTAGATATGTGTCTCTCGTGCCAACTCAAATGACAAGGATTTCAATTTTGAACTCGAAATGGAAGCCCTCAATCCCTTCGAGTCTTTTGTAATTGCTTTTATTTTTTTGCTTATTTTTCTATTCGGGACAACTTTTTTTGTTGGTTATTTTGTATTTGACTAAATGTTTGATTTTCAAAACAGTTTTTCTTTGAATGTTTAACTATGTGTTGAGTCTTGTCTTAAGTAAGTAGTTAGTTTTCTAAATGGTTTTGTATTAATAGGAAAAATGGTATTTCGTTGGGTTTGAAAATGATTTTCAGAGTTTGGAAATTGTTGAGTGCACATAAGTTGTTCGATGAAATGTCTTAACCAGAATTTCTTCAATCGCATGTGATATATTTTTTCTTCAATCACATGTGATTAAACCTTGTTATTCACATGTGATTAAAACATGTTATTTATCTGCAAATATGCACATAATGAATTTTTTATGTTTAAATAAGTTTTCATAAGTTGTTCGATGAATTTTTATGTTTAAATAAATTTATATGGAAGCAAATGATGATGCACACCAACTATTTTTTCTTTTGTGTCATGACTCTCATGTTGTTTTGATCTATAAAAATGTGGAAATTTGTAATTTGTTGATGAAATTCTATAATTAATTCCATTTATTGCTGAATTTGTTTAATTTCTTGCTGAAACTTTGAAATTTGCTGAGGTGAACCTTAGAGGTGCACATAAGCTGAAGCAGAAGGATACACATAAGTTGTTCGATGAAATGTCTTAACTAGAATTTCTTCAATCACATGTGATATGTTTTTTCTACAATCACATGTGATTAAACATTGTTATTCACACATTCACATGTGATTAAAACATGTTATTTATATGCAAATATGCACATAATGAATTTTTTATTTTTAAATAAATTTTAATATTATATGTATTTAATCACATGTGATTAAACATTGTCAATCACATATGATTAAGCTATTCACATGTGATAAAACCCTATTATTCACATGTGATTAAAACATGTTTTTCACATGTGAATATGTGCATAACGAATTTTTTATTAACTTCTTACTCAAATGTAATTAGGTCATGCTATTCAAATATGATTAGAACTTGTTATTCACATGTGAATATGCTCAAATAGAATTTTATTTTTATTTTTATTTTTAATAAATTTTCTTATTATATGTATTCAATCACATGTGATTAAAACATGTTATTCATATGTAAATATGTGCTTAATTAATTTTTTATTTTTAAATATATTTTCTTATTATATGTATTAAATCACATGTGATTAAAAATGTTGATCACATATGGAGACACACTTTATACACCTAAGGTGTTCGAAAAAATGGCTGAAAGAAATTTTCGTCCAAATCCCGCCTACCAGTGGTCATTGCACTCACTCAAACCTCAAAATACGCCACCAAATTCAAAAAACCAGTCTCACACCCCTATTCTCTGTCATGTCGAAGTCCAAGGAGCTGCAGGCTTATTCAGGTACCATTTAGTGGTTAATCATATCTGATTCTGAAATCTTGTTCACATGTGATATGTTTTTTTGTTCAATCATATATGATTAAACCTTGTTATTAAGCGCTTAATCATATATGATTCTGAAATCTTGTTCGCATGTGATATGTTTTTTCATTCAATCACATGTGATTAAACCTTGTTATTCACATATTCACATGTGATTAAAACATGTTATTTACATGCAAATATGTACATAATGATTTTTTATGTTTAAATAAATTTTCTTATTATATGTATTTAATCACATGTGATTAAAAATTATTGATCACATATGATTAAGCTATTCACATGTGCTAAAACCCTATTATTCACATATGATTATAACCTTGTTATTCACATATAATTAAGTTATTCACATGTTATTCATATGTAAATATGTACATAACAAATTTTTTATTTTTAAATAAAATTTCCTATCATATGTATTTAATCACATGCAATTAAACATTGTTATTCACATATGATTGAACTATTCACATGTGATTAAACCTTATTATTCATATCTAATTAAAAGTCTATCATTTACTTGTGAATATGCACATGTGAATGGTGGGGTGGGGTGGATCGGGAGTGAGTGGTAAAAAAATTAAAAAATTTTGGTGGACGGGGTGATGGTAGTGTAGGGGTGGGGGTGGTATGGGTAAGGTAGGGTGGGGTGCTGGTTAGTCGGGTGGGGTGGGTTAGGGTGGGGTAGATCAGGAGTGAGTGGTAAAAAATTAAAAAAAAATTGATGGGCGGGGTGATGGTACGGTAGGGATGGGGGTAGTAGTAGGGGTAAGGTACAGGGGGTGTGGTGGGTAGGTTGGGTTGGTGCTGGTTGGTGGGATGGAGCGGGAGCGAGTGAAAATAAAATTGGTGGGGGTGGGTGCTGGTGGGTTGGGTGGAGCAGGAGTTGGTGGTAAAAAAATTAATTTTTTTAGTGAGGCGGGGTAGGTGGGTAAGGTGGGGTGGGGTGGGTAGGGTAGGGTGGATTCTGGTGGATGGGGTGGAGCGTGATTGGGTGGTAAAAAAAATTAAAATTTTTTTGGTGGCGGGGTAGGGTAAGGTGACGTGGGGTGGGTAGGGTAGGGTGGGTGCTGGTGAGTAAGGTAGAGCGGGAGTGGGTGGTAAAAATATTAAAAAAAATTTTAGTGGACGGCATAGGCTACGGTGGGTGGAGTGGGTAGGTAGGGTGGGTGCTGGTGGGAGGGGTGGAGCGGGAGTGTGAAAAAAATAAAAAAATTGGTGGGCGGGGGTGGGGTAGGGTATGGTGGGTTGGGGTGGGTAGGGTAGGGTGGGGTGGAGCGGGAGTGGGTGGTAACAAAATTAATTTTTTTTGGTGGGCGGGGTAGGTGGGTAGGGTGGGGTGGGGTGGGTAGGGTAGGGGTGGGTGCTAGTGGGTGGGGTGGAGCAGATGTGGATGGTAAAAAAATTATTTTTTTGGTTGGCGGGGGTAGAGTGTTGTAGGGTGGGATGGGGTGGGTAGGGTAGGGTGGGTGCTGGTGGGTGGAGTGGAGCAGAATTAGGTGGAAAAAAATTAAAATTTTTTTTTGGTGGACGGGAGGGTGTGGTAGGGTAGGGGTGGCGTGGGATGGGTATTGTAGGGTGGGTGCTGGTGGGTGGGGTGGAGCGGGAGTGGTTGGTAAAAAAAATAATTTTTTTGGTGGGCAGAAGGAGGGTGTGTAGGTAGGGTAGGGTAGGGTGAGTGAGGTGGAGCGGGAGTGGGTCGGGTAAGATGGATTGCCGCTGAATAGGGGACGTGGTGGAGATGGGTGGTAGTGGAGGGATAGAAGTTTGGTGGTGGGTGCGGTGGAAAGGGCGGATGGGAGCCACTTATAAAATTTTGTGGCTTATATTTGTTCTCATGTTCTCAATTTCAATAATTATTGAAAATGTTCTCATTTGAACCTTCATCTATATATATATATATATATATATATATATATATATATATATATATATATATATATATATATATATATATATATATATATATATATATATATATATATATATATATATATATATATATGTTCAAATGAGAACCACTAAAATTTTAAAAACCGTGGGAACCGATATTCACACATTAAGAATTATTTTTTTTTTTCGGTTTTTTTGTTTTTTCACACTTGTTTATTATGTGAAAATACATCAAACTTAATAAATTTTCTTATTTTTTAATACGTTTTACAATATTTATAATATAATAAAATTTCATTTGAACCCTTCCATATATATATATATATATATATATATATATATATATATATATATATATATATATATATATATATATATATATATATATATATATATATATATATATATATATATATATATATATATATATATAGGATAGGTTCAATATAGAACCAAAAAACACCACCTAAACATAAAACCATAATCCTAGTCGTAAGATTTGAATACACTCAAAAGGGTAAGATCGTACAAAAAAACAACCAAATAAAATCCCTAAAAATATGAGCATGTTACGTGATTTAATTTCAACTGTTGAAACATATGTTCATCTATGAACATATGTTCATAAATGAACAACGTTTATATATATAGACATGTATGCAAAGAAAAAATATGTTCATAAACGATCATCATATGTTCAAAGATGAACAGATGTTCATAGATGAACATATGATGAACAAAGTTTCCAACGATGGTTTCGATCATATTGTTAATTTTCATGCCTTTATATATGACCGTTGTTCACTTATGAACATATGTTCATAGATGAACATATGTTCATAGATGAACAACTCTTCATACATGAATATATGTTTTAACAGTGGAATTAATAAAATCACGTAACATTTGATGCTCCTATATTTTAGGGATAAGTAAAAAATCCAATATATCCTTGTTTGGGGTATGATTCTCTACATAGGGTGCATATTTTCTTGGTGCATCCCTTTTAATCTAATATATTGATAAAATGATCGAACGATTATAATGATGGTTCTATGGTTAAATGATATTTTTTAGTTATATATTGAACCTTCCTTATATATATATAATATATATATATATATATATATATATATATATATATATATATATATATATATATATATATATATATATATATATATATATATATATATATATATATATATATAGAGAGAGAGAGGATCCTTTGAGGCCTAGTAAAAGGTTGAGGTCTTGAGGCCAATTGTAAGCCAATCATTTTCGAGGGGTGTTTTTGGAAATTAGTAATTTAATTATTTTTTTAATCAAAAACAATGTAACTTACATACCTATAATCAAGGAAAATCGTGAGTTGCCTGCTTTTACCAGTCAATTGAGTTTCAAAACCGTAGTTTAACAAAATCCAGTCAAAAAAATCGAATTGCAATCTTGTGAATTGAATGCGATCTCAATCAGGTAATTCAATTCAAAAAATCTAATCGCATTCTTTTGCTTCTCGTTCAATCAGTAGAACATACAATCATTGAAGCTTAAATCAGAATACATAAAATCCTTTCGAAGACATAACAGGAAAGACAGTCATCGAAGTCGAGCAATCAGTGAATCAGCATCAAATACTCAATCGAAGCCAATTACTCCAGGTTATATATTGTTTATGGTGCTGATTTCAACTATAAAATTGATCACGTTTTCTAATGTGATGAAGAAGAAAAATTCCTGTGCATTGATCACGTAATCAATGGAAACCATTTTTGGAATTCACATAATTGGTAATCATTGAAGTGATCACTTATTCACTGAAAATCAAGGAAAATCAATATTAATTCTGAAATTCTTTTTATCTTATGTTTTACTAATTCATCATTAACAGTGTAACAAAAGGAGTAGATCAGATATGAGTTCGGAAATTGACATCAGTGATGAAGGTGAAGCGTCGGAAAATAGTTCCATGGAGATGATCGAAGTTTCAGAAAACAGTGGAGGTAATGAGTTTTTTAACTATGTTTTCATTGACTAAATCATGTTTTAAAAAAGTTTTTTTCAATCATTAAAGATTGAATAAATGACCAACGAGGAAATGTGTTATCAGGACTCGTTTGATAGCCAATGATTATCTAGTTCAGTTTTTTATGATTGCTGATGTGTTTATTCTTGTGATGTGTTTATCATTGTCAATGATTGTGTATGTGTTTATCCTTTTCAATGAGTGGTGATGTGTTTAACATTGTCATTGTGGAACTTAAGTGTATAGTAGTTGATTATTGTACTTTTTAAAAAACTGAATTTAGCAACCACTCTTACAGGTAGTATTAAGCAGGAAAAGTAAAGTACATTTTCCATAATTAATAAACTACATTTCGCAGAATTAATAAAGTGGTAATCAGTTTTGATTGAATAATCATGTGTTACATGCAATTTATGAACGTGTAAGTTGTTTTACTTTATATAACTACCTGGTATGTAAGTTGTTTTACTTTATAATCGAATTATGATAATGTGTATTATGCAATTAGCATTAACTAGTAATTGTAATGATTAAAGTAACTGATTGTTTAACTAATTTTCTGATAAAGCAGATGAAGATTACGAGTCAGAGCATGAATCACACAACAGTACTGTAATTGAATCACCCGGTGGAAAAACGAAATTGTGGCAACCATTTGTACCCAAGGAATATATGGTAGATAAAAAGGCTAGTTTCCAATCGTTGGATGATGCAATCAACATGTATAGGTTGTATGCATCAAAGGCCGGATTTGATGTGCGTCTATATTCACAAAAAAGATTTGGCGACGATAGTATTAAATCAAAGGAAGTTGTTTGTAACAGAAACGGAAAAATACCAAATAAATCTGTAGACACCTTAGATTCAGAAGGTTCTGGAAGGAAGAGACGCAACTCCAACTTCATCATTACTGATTGTAAAGCTGGCATAAAGTTTATAAGAGAAAGTATTCATTCTAACACTTTCAATATAAAGGACTTTCACGAGTTACACAACCACCCTCTTAATACGTTAGAAGAAATGCAACATTCAAAGCAAGCAAAAAAGTTAAAGTTCTCGGATAAATCATTTATGATTGGGTCAAGTAAAGTTAACATTGGTCCGACAAGGGCACTTAATTTGCGGGCAAGTTTAAGAGGCGGTTATGATAATGTCGGTCCTGGAGTTACCGAATACAAAAATTATAGAAGAAAACTTGGAAATATTTTAGTTGACAAAGATGCACAACTCATAGTAGATAAGATGAACATAAGAAAGGCTGAGTTGCCAAATTACACGTTTGAGTACAAATGTGTAAATAACGTCTTAAATGCTATGTTTTGGGCCGACGAGACTGAAAAGGTATATTATAAGGAATTCAGCGACGTTATCTCATTAGATGCAACTTTCAGAACCAACAAGTAAGTCAAGACAAAATTCAGTTTATAGTATGTGTCTAATTTATGTTTAATGATGTATAAATACGTAATCATTGATGAATAATGTTTCTTGTATATAGTAATAATGACTGATACGACTGCAATATGTAACAATTCTTTGATTTTTCAAATTACTAGGTACCGAATGATATTTGTACCGTTTACAGCTATTGACAATCACAGAAAGTCTGTCACAATTGGAGCTGGCCTACTAAGCAATGAGACAATCGAATCATACACTTGGCTGCTAGAAGCATTTTTAAAAGCTCATGGGACTCAACCAAAACTGGTATTGACTGACCAAGACCCGGCGCTGATACAGGCAGTTGAACGTGTATTCCCTGAGTCGAAGCACAGATTGTGCATGTGGCATATAACGCAAAAGTTGCAAAAGAAGGTATACAAAACAAACATATTTTTTTTTGTTAAAACATGGGTTAATCACAAATGCTTAAAAAGGAAAATTGTTATAACAGGTCTCACCAGATTTCTTGAAAAAAACTGATTTTCGTAAGCGATTCAATAAGCTGGTATGGAACGTGTACCTAGAACCAGAAACATTTGAAAAAGAATGGAATATACTAATAAAGGAGTACAAGTTGGAGGATAACAGATGGTTCAATGACATGTTCAACATAAGGGAAAATTGGATTCCATCGTATTTCAAAGATATGCCAATGCACGGACTAATGAAAACTACATCCAGGTCGGAAAGCATAAATTCGTTTTTCAACAAATACGCACAATCAGGAAATTTCTTAATATATTTTATGTTGAATTATGACACGGCAATCAAGAAGCAAAGAAATACCAGACGTCAACTTGATAAGGCAACAAAGGATGCTAAATACTTATTTAAGATGCCAACAGGACTAGAAAGCCATGCTGCGAGTGTATATACAAAAACAGTATTCTTAGACGTTAGGAATGAGATATACAAGGGTGCATGGAATTGTTCGTTGGATAGTGTTGAGAATACAAATGGCTTGCAAGTTGTAATGATTACGCATTGGGACAAGAACAAGGAGGTTAAAACAAATTGCAAGGTAATATACCTAAAAATATTTTTATGATTAATTTTTATCTTGTGCATTTAATCGTTAATGATTATAATATGTAACAGGTTGAGTTAAAACTGCCAGAAAAGGATGTGACATGTTCTTGCCAACTATTCACGCGTACAGGGTTACTATGTCGGCATATATATGCAGTTCTGAAAAACAATCATATCGAAGAGATTCCAGAGAAATACATTTTGAGGAGATGGAGAAAGGATGTCATTTCAAGCCATAACCTGTTAAATAAGCATGGGTTTGTTGAAAAAGGTGATGAAATTTTGAAACTAATATCTGAAGCATATGAGAATTTTGAATATTGCTTAGATGTTGTGAAAGGTGATAAGGAAAAACTGGTATCTATGGTTGAAAGTACAAGGAAAATGAGGAAAGAAGTGGAGCGGTTTGCTTCAAAACAAATCACATCTGACAAAAATGAAGAAGATGCACTCAAACTATTAGGGATAAATAGTATTCCTGAAACGGTAGACATTCAAGTACCAAGTGTTATAAGAAATAAAGGGTCTGGGACAAAGAAACGATTGATTAGTAATAGTGAAAAAGCAACAGCTTCAAAATCTTCAACCAGAATTTGCACGGGATGTAACTTGTATGTTAATCACAATGCAAGGACATGCAAAGTACGGATTGAACGGGAAAAACAAATGAATAGTAAAAAAAATTAGGCTTTCTAATCATTGAATTATAACATTTCTTGTAACAATTTATTAAGCATGTTCGTATTTGATTTTTTCTGTAATTTCTTTGGATTATCATTGTTTAAATTATTTAATAACATGAATAGATCGATTCATCTAATTTTTATGTAATTTGGTTGGGTTATGATTGTTTAAGTAGTTTAATATCTCTACATTGTAATTAACATATGTAATGTAAACTGTATTCGATAATGATTACAAAATGTGTATGCAATTTCATTAACGAATACAGTCAATTTCAATTTAAAATATATCAATAAGAATATCACGATAAATACAAAAATCCAAAAACGAAAATATATAATAATTTAAGGAAAAAAAGTATTTATTATTTTAGAATTGCTGTAATTTATCTATAACACAGAGTAAAAATTTATAACACATAAATTCAACATCTTAAAGTATACACATAATGCATGACAATTGTATAAGCCGCCATATGACATGCTTACATGAACCCTCATGATATTATACATACAGTATACTAGAAAATAAGCATAGAGTACAAACTATATATACACACATGTACGATCCACATGCAATGGAATTTGGTCTGCTCATGGTGTGGGTGGGGCATCAATATTCTGACCAAAAGATTGTAGCAAAATACACAAATTTTTAAAGTCACTCTCTCCCTGCCACCCTATGCAGTAAAACTTGTACATCCATCTTTTACAGTACTTTCGAATTTGTTACTTTTTGTATATGATTTATCAGGCAATAATGCCTCATTTAACAAGGTTAACATTTCTAATAACAAAAACAATCGTAATTAACATGTTATATAGAATGTACCTAATGATTAAATATGGTTTAACAGATAATCATTGCTGATTACAAAATGAAATGCTATATACATTCATGTATCCTAAAACCAAAAAACCATTTGTAAAATACTAAAACAACTTGTTCGATGGAAATATAAACAAAAATACAAATGGAAATATTCTAAACCCACAAAATGATAAACAAACACGACTCATATCTTAACCAAACGGAGACAATCTTTCATGAATGTTTGCAGCCGCATTATCTTTTATCCGCTTCCGATCTCCTGAAGGAATTTTCATGTATTCCAAAACTTCATTCTCAATGGCTGCTTTTCTAAGGTTATTTTCATTTGTCAAAATCTTGTAAAGGTATTTGACCCGAAGCCTATCAAGTTGAAGTTGCTGTGCTTTAGACTCACGCTTAAACCCAGTATCAAATACCTTTGCCCGCCCCATATACATTTCCATATGTCTCATTGTGAAAACACCGCAATCACAATGATTATTGGCAGTTCTCCATTGCATTTCGAGCCTGCGTATACCAATGACAGAAAGTGCATCTGCAATAGGATGACCAACGGAACGCAAGTAATCAACAAGATATCTTTTCTGAAAAAGACAAATTTTAAAATATGTTAGTCAATATGATGGTTTATCAATCATTGATTACAACAAACATTGATAATAACATTCAATTATGTAAAACATTGACTTATGTAAACTTACAAGGAGCGCGGGCAATTGTCCATATCTAGCTGAAATTTCTTGTACAAAGTTGCTATTATCAATAATGACAATGTCAGGATCCTTGATATCAACAGCAACCATGTATATATGTCGATGTTGCACTACCGGTATGATAAGCTGCAAAAAAAGTACAACGATCTTTAAAATTATTTTTAAACAAATAATCATTAACTTATTATAAAATCATTATGTGTACCAAACGTAATTGATGAAGCAGATAGTCTGAGTCTTGCATGCAATCTTCAAAATTCTCAATAAAAAGTCGCATTCTATCGTCTTCAGTAATTTTCGTATTGTTGAGAACTGAGCTCTAGAATTTCAAAATATAATATACATTAAAACAGGGATAAAAACGCATAACAAAAAGTCACTAAATATATAAAAAAAATTAAATGTGTTTTAATCAACATAAAAATAATTAATCAGTGATGATTAATGATATTTATAAATGATTAGACTTGGTTGCGCAAAAATTTAATAATAGAACATATACCGCCAAAGTTGTGTTAAAAAATAAGCGTTGCGGAGAATCTTGGGAACGAAATTCTTCATTCATGTTTAATATAAACGACCAGCAATCCAAAACATGTCCGAAGAGTTCGCAACCAGTAAAAAAACTTTCCATGTGGAATCGCTGAGCACTTAATCCACCCATTGCCCTAAACACAATGTCTCTGAAAAAAAAATTATTAGATGTATACATATATAGTGCAAATTAATTTAAATTATATTAATAAATTTTACCCAGGATCCGCAATAGTTGAAAACACCCACTCAGACATTTGTTTTTCAGAAGCAGTTGGGGCTCCTTGTATTTCAGCAAAACGATCAACAAAAGGCGATAGAAGGGGGGCTGATCTTGTTTTATGCCTTTTCGGTTTCTCATTTTCAGTTTGTGGGACATTTGGTTGAACGTTGTGGGACAATGGTTTTGGACAAGGAATATCATCACTGGGGGGGTTTGAATTCAGCTCTTGGGCACTCTTATTCGCCATATCCTGAAACTCTTGTGTCAACCCAAGGCTGAACTGTGGAATTGGCGAACTATCAAACGGCTTTGAACGAGTGGATTCAACATCCGCAGATCTGATGATTTCTTTTATATTGTCTTGCCACCACGGAGAGGCTTGTTCAAAAACTGGTTCACCGCTTTCTGGAACATCGTCTTTTTCTGAAACATTGAACAGAGCATTGACTTTTCGTTTCAATTCTTGTATAACCTCATTGTCAGGGAACCTCTCCTCAGCTTCAGAAAAGTATTCTTCGAGTTTCTGTTTTGTATCAACTAAGGTTTGAACCATCTCCTCAATACTTGATATCACATCCTGAACAAACATTAATTTTTAGAAAATTTGTAAATCTATGTAATTCATGGATGATGGACAGAACTACTCTTGAATTAAATAATGATATGCAAAGTACAATTCATGGATGATGGACAAAATTACTCTTGAATTTATCAATGATGATTGACTGTACACGGCCTTTTATAGCAGGTTATAATCATCATTGATGGTACACGGCCTTTTATAGCAGGTTATAATCACTATATTAATTAAAATTCAAAGTTTTTAGATGATATTGTTGTGATCAGAATTTTCATGAAAAAAACAGTTAATTGAACATAGTTTGATGCCTAAATTTAATACTTTATAATAGTTAACTTGTTTCCGTGTACAATCAACGATGATTTACAATCAATCATCAATGAAAAGCATAATAAAAACTTAAGCTGGTTAAACAAGTTTATTTGAAACGAATCGTTAATCATTGATGATTGACAGTATACGATGTTAAAGCATACTAGCTTAATCATCATTGATTGTAAAGGGCAATCAGCATACTATGTTTGTTTGATAATCATCATTGATTGTAAATGGCATTCATCAACGATTATGAAACAGGTTAAAATATATGTAATAGTTTTAAACTCAATCTGTCACATCCTTTTATAACAGGTTATAAACAGTATATTAAATAAAACTCAACGTTTTGAGATGATCTTGTTGGGATCAGAATTTTCATGAAAAAAATGGTTACTTGAACACAGTTTGATGCCTAAATATGATACTTAATCATAGTATACTTGCTTCCGTGTACAATCAATGATGATTTACAAACAATCATCAATGACAAGCATAATAAGGACTTAAGCTGGTAAAACAAGTTAAGTGGAAACGTATGCTAATCATTGATGATTGATTGTTTGTACACGGCAATCATCAATGATTATGTGATAAATCAGAAAAAACAGAAAACGGATTGTACGAACATTACCTCAACATCATTTGATTGTCTACCTATGTTTGGTTGATTATCATCTTCGGGTGCAAAAGGCTCTTGGAGTTGACCCCTCCCATAACCCACAGTGTGGTATTCCACTTGTTCACGCTCCCGCATCTTGTCGACATTCCAATAGCATATGGCGGGATGACCACGAGATACTTTAACTTTATCACATCTTATGCTCTCCAAGTATAACAACTACATTAAAAATTTATTTAGCATTAGTATATATTCTAAATATATGATTAAGAGACAAACTTAAAACAATAAAAAATTAAATTGCAAAAAAAATAATAATAATACCGTCAAAAAAATGATTGGACCAACAAAATATGAAATATTGCTGTTGCTGTCCCATGTTGGTCTTGTTTCTTCTAAACAATGTATAACATAGGCACACCAATCAATATTTTTCAACTCCAATGTCGCACTAACTTTTATAAGCATTGACAAATCACATGTTCCCATAATCATAGATTTGCCCAACGTATTGCACAAAAGAACAAACAAATTAACTTTGAAAAGTAAGTCAACTTCTGTTGACCGGTTCAAAGCCTTCTGCACAGCCTTCGGACGAATATCGTTGTCTAATTTAAACTGATCCTTCCAAATTTCAACTGTTTTGTCCCCAGGAAGACGATTATCCATTGAATCTATAGCTACACCCACCATCGGTAACCCAAGCATATCATGTACAACACGCTTGTTTATTTCAATGTCGCGATTCTCGAGTGACATAACCATTTTTTGAGGATCAAAATTTTTGACAGCATAATATCCAATCCTCGTAGGAGACCCGTCTACTTGCATTCTCAACAGCACACCCAATCCAATTGACTCAACATATTTCTTCTGTGTGGGTGAAAGATTCTTCATTGCTGTATAAAGGACATTAGGTGAAGTCCTTAATTGGATCTTTGGAACATGACTGGGGATTTTCAAACCAACTTGTTTTTTTCTGGGTTTATTTTTAGCTTTCTTCTCTCTGTTTTCAACTTCCACACCTTCAACATCTTTTGAAATCTTTCTTTTTTTATGCTGAATAGGACCCTGTTCGACGTTATCTGTTTTCCTCTTCTCCTTCTGCTTGCTTGAGCGTGTATAAATCATTGTAGCTGGACTGATAGTATTTTCCTTTTTCCCTGAAATAAAGTTGAATTAATGAATGATATGAAGCATCAAATCAACATTTATTAAAAAGAAGTACAACAAACATCAAATAACAAAAAGTAAATCAAAAAATAATTTGTCAATTACCTTTGCCTTCGATAGCAGAACCAATGACAACTGGGCTATCAAGGTTTATTATCGTATCACTGCGGTTTTTCGTACGCTTTTTATGTACTATATTTGAATTAATATCTGTTGAAAAAATCATCAAATAACACAAATTAATAGTTAGTATATGGTAAATAATTACATGTAAAAGATACTATATAACTTGGTTTTAAATAGTGCAAGGCGCCCTGAAGCGTTATAGGCTTTGGGAGCCGAAGCGCTAAGCGAAGCGAGCACATGAGGCTCCCATAATTTAAAAAATTGAAAACTATTAAAATAGTTATAAATACTTAAAAATCCTTAAAATGCATACCAGTTTCAAAAGATTATAACTGACTAATAGATACAGAGAACAGAAAAGTGATCAATAGGAAAACATTAAGAAATTAACTATTTAACTTAACTACTTAAGTCATCTAAATTCTAAAAGACTGCAAGTAATAGGAAAGTGATAACCACATTAACATTAACAACTTAAGTCATTAAGCCATTAACTTTAAGTCATTAAGCCATTAACTTAAGTCATTAAGCCATTAACTTAAGTCATCTAGCAGAGACAGAGATACAACTATAAAGATACAACTATAGAGATACAGCCATACAGGGACGATTTTAAAGATATACATGTATACATATTTCATAATGAGATTTGCATATAAACAAAGCTATATAATGAGATTTGCATAATTAAATGTAATCATAAATGATTAATACTAAATCAACATTTTACCTTTGTTTGATTCATCACTGCCAATGACCATGGGGCTAACAAGGTTGATAACAGGCTCATGACCCTTCTTACTCCTTTGATCATGTGTTGTCTTTGGTGTAACTTCTGTAAGAAAAATCGTGAACAATGATTAACAATTTGAATGCTATAACAACAACTTGTAGTTTTAAATAATGAAAATATACTTGTTATATTTTCAGGTTGATTGTAATTAACAAAATCGTCATCCATGTCAACCATCACAGGATCTGATGGATTGTTCTTGAAACGACTAAACGCATACTTCTTCATGATACGTTCACTGTGCTTCCTAACTGTTAACACATACATAATCAAAAACAATATGGATTAAGCACTAATTTTAGACAGTTATAAAAGTTGTTTATATTTTACTTAATCTGGACATAACTACTTAATGGGTTAAGTGAAACAGTTTAACTTTATAAACTATAAAATCATGATCATGTTGTTTTTTTGAGTAAAGCCATAAACTGTTATCATTTGAATTTAATAAAAGTAAAAATGTGACAATACTTTATATAAAAAGCTAAATAGAAATAGGTTGGTAATAAGTAAACTTAAAGTTTTGTAGTTTGTACAAGTGTTTGAAAAAGATGTTTGCAGGGTGTTAGCCCCACCCTTTTCTAATACTCCAAACACACACCACTGTGAAGAAAAGGCCCTCATGTTCCTGCCCTTTTTTGTTTCTATATTAATGGAGTTTTGTATGAAGATACTAACTTATAAATGAACTCAAAATTATCTAACTTATAAACAAATCAGCAACTTTCAAATCAGAGAAAGGTAAAAACGAAGTGGGAAAAAGGCTTCAATTCAATAATCTAAACGATACAATCAATAATGATTAACCTAAACTAATTTAATCACTATTCAGAAAATCTATTTTACGTTTAGCATAGATTGATTCCAAATAACCCAAATTCCAAATAAAGCCGTTTCCTTCAATTTTGGTTCCAAATTAATTGGTCAATCATTGATGATTGTAACCTAATCTAGACTAATTTAATCACTATTCAGAAAATCTATTTTACGTTAATCATAGATTAATTCCAAAAAACCCAAATTCCAAATAAAACCGTAACCTCTAATTTCAGTTCCAAATTAATTGGTCAATCATTGATGATTGTATCATAATCGATCAAACTAAACCTTCATT
>JAKNSD010000053.1:2500-16778 GCA_023525715.1 Cichorium intybus | reverse complement strand
TCCCACATGCCACATCAGAATATAGTAGCAGCATTTGTTAACGGATGAGAATTAGATTAAATTTACATGTAACATTTTAAACCGGTTGAGATGCATCATTCATGTTAGTGACATGATAAATTGGTAAAATTAAGAAACATTGTTGCATGGATTCTTAAAAAAATGAAATAAATCGGTAAAAAATTAAAACACTTTTTGAAATAAGCATCCAACATGTGCCACTTAACTAGTTGATGTGATGTTACAAACTTACAATGTTGCATTGTTCTATATATATAATATTATTGTATAGTTCGTCTAAAAATCCACATTGATACATAGATTATAAAATTAAAGTATCTTTATGTAACAAACAGTTGACCCTTCTTCATATGTTATAATGTTATAATAACTTCTATTCATGAAGGCCTTGAAAGCCAAAGAGAAAAGTATTGCAATTTGAGTCATAATGGAACCGAACTAAATAGCCTAGACCCCTAGTGCAATAAAACGAAGCGATCAAAAACTATTTATTGATCAATAAATAATAAGAATTAGTGGTCCGACTGTCCGTGCGATACTGCAGGAGCCCGGTATATTGAAAAACACAGCTCGAAAAAAAAACAAATTACGTAAGAGACGAAAAATGTAACTTTAAAATATAATAAGGGACCGGAATCGTAACTTACGAAATACCAATAATATAACTTTATAATAAATAGGGATGAAAACAATTAATTCGAAATTAGTTGAAGGAAAAAACGTAAATATAAAAGTTTGCTATAAGAAGAATCAAAATTGCTATTTCCAAATAGACGTTTATTTGCATTTTGTATCAAATGCTTTAGCAATTATATTATGATCTTGATTTAGTAGTTTTTGTTCTGGAAATAAAAAAACAAATGAATAGTAACTTCATCTCACAAACAAAGTTACAAATTAATATATACTAGGTTCGACCCGTGCTCCGCACGGGTATTGTTTGGATCTGATTTTGTTTTTCTTTTCCTCCAAGTTGAATCCCCAATATAGAGTTTTGACTTTTGAGAATACTTTTGTCCATTTATATTTAGATCGAAGGAAAAATTATTCAAACATCTCCTATGAAGCAAGGAAAAATTATTCAAACCTCTACAAAAAGTCAAAAAATTTGCCACCCTACTTACAGTGTGTGATGATGATGATTGTTTTTGCACATGTTTCAAAGTACGTCGGCATTGTTTGTCTCCAACATAACGAAGAACGGTCAACTTTGGGGCGAACTGGTTGACTTCAGATACCCATCCATCAGTTACACTGAGAGGACAGAGTATCACTGTAGAAGAAATATATTTAAAAATGAATAAAAAATCAAAACATGTTATGTTACAATTAGCAAACTACTTATAAAAGGGTTCGTGTAAGTCTCGAGAAAACTTTAAATAACTTAGGAATGAGATGGTTTGTAATGTCTTTCCAAGCCCCATCTGTTAGTAAACATTTAATTGTCAATTCAATAATCAGAATGTAAATAAAAAATTTTGAAGAAACTTTGCAAGTTTCAAACTTCGATGTACAAATGCAAGTATACCTCATCTCCTGCAAAAATATGAAACAAAACAACCCAATCACCACCATTCATGTTCTTGAATACATAGTATTGCTATAACATAAACAAAAAAATGCTAGCAAAAGGTTCATGCAAATCACTAAAAAAAAGAAGCTGCAAACTGTGGATTGTGGATTACAATGAAAAGATAACCAGTCCTTTGCAATGATGTATACTATAATCACACTAAATGATTATTATTATTATTATTATTATTATTATTATTATTATTATTATTATTTAAGCCACTTTACTTTACTTCAATCAAAAGCTGTTATATAGCAAATTCTTTTTAAACAGTCAAAGTACAATAATCCATATTAAAAAGCATTTGTAACGAATCCTTAATGGAAAAATGAATGAGATGGAATGTGATGCTGGCGTTTTCTAAAATATGGAATTGAATGGGAAAAAGAAAAGTTTTTTTACGAAAAATTTAGATGTATTAATAAATCAAACTTTTAAAAAGTTTAATTATTGTAGGAAAAAAATATGATATAGAACTATAGAAAAAAAATAGAATATCATATGATAATTCATTAAACTCTACGTAGTTAAATCAATTTTAATGCAATACGACTCGAGTCTTGAAGTCCACTCATACTTGTAAAAGATGGTTACGAAAAATTTAGATGTATTAAATAAAACTTATTGCATACCAAGTTGAGCTTGGAGAGATGTTCAACCGAAGGTGAACCACCATTGCAGACCTGTCGTCTTGCCAAGTAGGGTTGCTGGCTAATAACATGATCGTTCATGTGAGAAAAAGTGCAGTCGTTTCATGTCCTGCAAAGAAGAACGTCTTGCATTCATCCATTATCACTTGCAAATTCAAACTGAATCCATTCTCCCCTCTTTTCTTCTGCATTTCATTAAGCAACATCCCCAGTAAATCATTCCCATATGAACTACTCCGACCAATCTCCACACAGTCCCTCCGGCTCTGTATTATCTCCATCAACAGTCGCTCCACTTCCATCTTTAATGATTTGATTTCCCTGTTGGATTTACTCAGAAGAAATCTACACAATTAAAATATTAACAATACATTAATGTTTCCACAACAGTAACGTCCACAGGAAATCATGACGACGCGTTTCTTTTATAAAGTTGGCCGGTTAAAAGATTAGCTATATAATTACCGGCTTCCTGGAAGGCATAAGTGACGGCTGGCTTGAGCACATAGTTGCTGTAAAATCGTTAACAAATGGAATATCTGGGTCAGGAATTATAAGTTGGTTTCTATTATGGGTAAAAGTAGTAAAATATGTTGTTACCACCGTGTCGAATTCTCCCGATTCTACTGCAACATCAATATCAGTGACAATCTTTACAAGGTCTATAAGTAACCGGGTCGATCGACTGTCTTCACTGATTAGCAAACTGCATATGTTAGACCGAAAATAATATAAATGATAAATCAATTGTCAAAGTGAAACGGGTATTTGACTTTTAGGTGTCAAAGTGAAACCTTTGATCAAGGCGATGATCGGATATATGGATGCGCGTTGGAATGTCAACATCAAGCTGAGGCAAAAATGAACCAACCAACAATTAGTATCAAATATTAGCAAAATGACCAAACTGCCCTTCCGTAGCATCAATAATATGGGAAGGCACTATACTCCCATCAGAGCATCATAGCATCCTATATTGTGTGTTTAAACAAAAGGGTATTTCAGTAATTTACACAAATGGAGGATAGAATGTTTGAAATCGTATGTGTACCTTTCCAAAAGCACTAAGGGACTATACTCGCATCAGAGCACCCATATATTATGGCGTATCCCAAAGGAGCCAAAATATAAATAACAGATTCATGGTAATTTACAATCTGTAGAAATTAAAATCTAATTAAAGATAGAACAATAGTTTGGTATAGTGGAAAAAATGTTGGAACTAAGTCACTAACCTTTACAAAAGATCTTTTAAGTTCAGATGATTGTTTTACATATAATTGTTTGGAAATCCCCTCTATGAAACTGTAACTTTTGTTACTATTTGAGTCCTTAATTGTGATTCCATAAACATATGTATCATAACATCTTGATCAGAAGCATTACTTGGCCCATTTTCTTTTGCAGCAAATGAACTTGAAATATTATGTAAGATCCAGTCGTGTACCTGTGATGCATGAACTGAAACAGCAAGCATGTCAGGATCTGAATTCGCAAAAATGGACCATTCTGGCTTAACGGTATCTTTTCTGATCATTTTTCTCTGGAAAATATCATAAAATATAGATGTTCAAAGTCTTCCATTGTTAAAACCCGGAAACGTTAAAGTATCATACAAGATTAGAATCGGAATAACAGATAAGATGGCAGATGTAAATACTAACCTAGTCCTCAATAGCTAGCTTGTTAGCTTCTTCTTCTAAAAGTGCTTTCATTTGTGACTTAAGAATGTAACCAGGAGGGAGGACATGTCTGTAACGACACTCTTTGTTACCATTAGGACAAACCCAAAACCATCCATATTGTTTCTTTTCAACTGCTTCAAGAAAGTAATTGCAAACCTAAAAAATCAATTATCATAATTTCAAGGCCACTGCGTAGAAATTTAGATACATAGATACGCAAATTAACAAACTTTATTGACAATCCTTCGCGAGAAATATGACAAAAAAACAGATTAATTTTCCAATAGGTTCACAATATACATATAAAAACTAAATCAGCACGAAATTGTTATACATACCATCGGCGATTTCAAGTTTTCAGCTGCGGATGTAAATGGATTGTTGAGCAGGAATGATCTGTCAAGTTTGAGTGTGAAACACCCCCTGGGAATATCCTATTGATATGGTGTGAAAGAGGAAAACCGATGACACTGAAATGCATAAATTAATATAAATAAATACTTCTCCAACCGTACGACATCAAAATATCTGCATCAACAAACCCTAGAATCCCTCTTCTGTACCTAGAAAGTTTTCTATCGTTACTGGAATAATGATAAAAGGATATATAAGTGGAAACTAAATTTTACAACCTTACACCTCTTTATTATCGAACTTAATTCCGTAACACAAGGATCAAACAACGAAACAACCGATTTTGTACAATATTCTAAAGAGTACTTCTCAGATCATCGGCGGCATGCGACGACAACGGAAGGCATCGATTTAGGCTTACCAAAACCGTTGCAAAATCCACATACCGGAATCCTCGGTGAAGACGGTTCTGTCGACGCTGATGCCTTCCCGTTACGGGACGCTCGTTCACCGTCGTTGTTGGATCGAATTGTGGTTTTAGACGGTGGAGAGTAAACGAATCTATCAGGTTGGTGTGGGTCGATAAATGAATACAAACACCACCACAAAACAGATGACAAACTGAGATCGGGTAGGGTTTTTTTTAGCAGGAGAGATTGAGAGAAAGAAACGACTGTTGTAAAAGCACAGTCCAAGGGAGAGGGTGAAGAAGAGACGTACTCGACTCACACACACAGACGACTGGTCCGATGACGCTATTTCTGTCAATTTCACCCCAAATTGGCGGATTCAGAACACATGACCGCCATCGCCATCATCAGCCTCCCAGTTCGTCGTCGGCTCGAATCTGTCGCTATGTCGCCTTCTACAGATAATAATGGAAAGTTCTGGGTGTAATGGATGACGATTGGGAAAATGCAGAGCAAAAAGGATGAAGCAGACACACAGGGAAGAGGTGGCAAACGGGAAAGTATCGGACGAAGCAGGAGGTGGAGAAGAACGTGGCAGCCAAGAAGAGGGCAAAAAGAAGCACCCCGCTTAAAACCCGAAAGACCCCCTACCCACCCAAACCTCCTAGAAATCTGCTTGTGTTTCATCATTATAGTAATATATATATATATATATATATATATATATATATATATATATATATATATATATATATATATATATATATATATATATATATATATATATATATATATATATATATATATATATATATATATATATATATATATATATATATATATAATTACACTTTTGGCTTGTGGTTGGTACGTTTTTTTAGTTTGAGTCCAAGTATTTTTTTTTTCATAGGTTTGGTCTATGTGATTGCCAAAAATTTGCACTATTGGTCATTGGTCCATGTAAAAAGACTAAATTACTCTTTTTTTAATTTATTTTTCCCTTTTCTTTTAATCTATTAGTTAATTAGGTAATTAAAAAAATAAAAAATGCACCCCACCCTCACCCCTACCCCCATCTCTGTTCCCCCTCCCCCTCTCTTTCTCTCCCTCTCTTCTTCACCTGCAATGGAACACCCCATTACGTTAATTGAAGTTTATAATCATTTACAAATATTCAAAATATGGTTTTAACAAAAACTTTAACCATAAGTTACAAAATACATCCAAATAGGGTATTACAAGTTCAATACATCATAATAGTTCAAGTGCGACTAACACTAGAGATTTGCTAAAAATAAATCCTTCTAGTCTTTCCAAAAGGTCTTCTAATCTTTATCATGTCCACTTACATAGCAATAACACACATATACGTGAGACATAAAGCCTCGTGAGTAACATGGGTTTTTGACCCTAAAAGATTAGCATATAAGTCAAAGAAACAATTTTTCATGAACAAGCATATCTTGAAAACTTTCTTGTCAAAACATAGACCAACAAAAATTCATGATTCGTTTCTTATCATGTTTTATATATGGGTGCCCGTGTATACCTTTCCCTTCACGGAGTGGAACCAATACATCCGTAAGGGCGTGCTTGCGTAACGTTCCCTTTCCCTTCATGGAATAGAATACATCTATCCATAAGGGCATGCTTAAGATGGTACTATCACAGTAGTGTCTTTTGACGCCCCTCCCCCTTTCACGTAGGTAAGGTCCTAGTCCATACATCTTTCACTATTACTTTTATTCTTTAGTTCACATTTCTATTTGCATTCATCGTCTCATAACAAGTTGTTCTTAATGATAAAGATCATTCAAACATATAGAAATCATCACATATTTTGCATAAAGCAACTTTCAAAACTTAAAACTTTAGAAATCATTTGACAAATCAATTATGCATAAAAAATTTGGTTGCTATATATCCATAAAAATCCACATGTACTCACCTTGCACTATAAAAGAATTACTAGGTCTCTAAAGCACCTTTGTCCTTCTCTTGACCGTCACCACGTTGATCACCACCTATTAACAGCATTTGTAACATACATTTATCAATGCTAACATTCATTATATCAATGCTAACATTCATTATATATCAATGCTAACATTCATTTATCAATGCTTGTAATGTGATCGCATCCAAGACAATGACTGGAGCAGCAAATAATAGGAATTTGTAATACTAGCCTGTCCACAAAAGCCCAATCGACTAAGGTTTGTGTATGTCAAGAGAATGGAGGCCGGGAGGGGGAAAAGAAGAGGTGAAAAACATGAATGATCGTGTATCCAACACCCTATAGCCGACCCGCTTTATACAGACACGCCGAAGGAATGGATAAGCCTTATCTTTGACTAGATGCTCGGGTGGCAACCGAGTAGTCATTAGTGGGGTGAGTTCCAATGGTGCTTGAATGAAGAGTGGTCAATAGTGGGGTGAGTTTCAAGGGGTGATATGACCACACATATAAGTAATGGAATATGAGGTAGACATAAACATAATATAACAAATACAACGGAAGCATATAAAATCATATTCCATGCAAAGGATCAGATATCCATATACAATTTGCAACAAAAGTTGAAAAGGGAACGATTGAAATCAAGAACAGATACCTTTGCATATTTTGATTATTTTTCTTTCTCTTTGTGTAGTATGGATGATTCAAGATCCAAACCAATATATATATATATATATATATATATATATATATATATATATATATATATATATATATACATATATATATATATATATATATATATATATATATATATATATATAGACACATATATATATATGAAAGGTTTTAAGCAATCCATGAACTAAATAACCTAAGTTCACATGCAACCTATAAGGATCTATGTTTTCTTCTAATTGAACATATAACAAAAACCTAGAGGCCAGAAAAAGAAACTAAAGATCAAACAGAAAAAACCAACCTTTATTTCTTGAAGCTGAGCAGCAAAACTATCCTGCCTCAAATGGAAGTCACACCCAAACTGGAGGAATATGGAAATCGAATTCTTGAGAGGGTTCTTTGAAAGTGGCGAATTCATATGTGGTGCCAGGGATCCCTATTTATAGTTTCCAGATGATTAACTGATAAGCCTTAGAGATAAACCCTTTTGAATTCAAATTAGATAAACCTTTTATCTTATAATTCAAACTCCTATTTATCCTCTATTATCAATTTCGAAATTCATATATTTCCATATATGGATTTCGACTTCCACTGGTCACTGTCATACTGCCACTTACTCAACTATTGAATAATTACAGTTTTAGTCCCTGCACCTTTAATTAATTAATTTAATCCCCAAATTAAATCCAATTAATTCTGGATTAATTCCTAATTAATTAATATAGTTTCTAATTAATATATTATCACTTTAATATATTAATAAACCATATATTTAATTCTTGTTGATTTATTAATCCCATAATAAATCAACCTTTCTCTCTATCGAATTTCCTACCAAACCTCCAGCCATGAGGGCAACCCAAATGGACTGTGCTTCTATTAATTAGGTAAATACTAATTATTAGTCATGGCTTAGACACCTAATCCAACAGTCTCCCACTTGGATAAGTCTATGACTATAATTACCAATTTAGCCTCTAATTAACCAGCACTTGTAGCTTCCTAGAAACCAATGCCAAACTCTGATCTAATCAGTCCTGTCCATAGATAAGTGATCTGATGATCCTCCGTCCAACAAGATATTTTTCAGACTCAAGACATGGATAAAATCAATCTGGTCTGATTCACTGTTCCTCGATTTCCGATTTGCATATGACTCTTAGACTACCAATTTAGTCCCGGTTGGCCAACCATTTTAGTCAACTTCAAAATCATCGAGAGGCCTACAGATATCTGTTTCCCGTTAGGGTCAAGGGACGAATAAGCTTTGACTCATATACTTATGTCTTTTACCAGACAAATTACCCACAACAATACGTTTTATAACACCGAGTTACCGATGCGTTTTCGTATTATCAATGAACAACCGTCTAATAAATCATAACTCATATGTCTTAGCTTAAAGATCAAAAGATATTATCGTCTCAACATTGCTCGTGATGTAATCCATGAAGCAATCCATTGAGCGCGGGTTTATCCAATACTCAAATCTCCATTTCCAAGTACTCACGAATGGTGCAGCAATCCAATTGCAATGTCTAACTCCTTAGACAATCTATTACCAATTCATGACAGTCTTCCTTCACACTTACTCCCTTAAAGTGTAATCGACTGTGGATATTTGAATAATCTAATTATTCAGGAAGTAAAACATGCAAAATTTGAAACACAATGATAAAGTACTGACAAGAGTAGTAAACCATAATAAATCTCTATTATTAAATCACAAGAGTCAAATACAATACATTGTTACAAGTTTCGAAATCTATCTAATTACTAAAACTTATATCATCTCTTAATCCAATGCTCCTAGCATGCTGATTATGCTTAATCCTACTCAGAGCCTTTGTCAAGGGATCTGCAGGATTATCTTCCGATGATACCCTCTTTACAAGGAGGTGACCTTCTTCTACCCTATGCCTGATGTAGTGGTACTTTCTGTCGATATGTCTGGACTTTCCATGATCTCGCGGTTCCTTTGTCAAGGCGACCGCACCTTCATTATCGCAGAACAGTTCCAAGGGCTCCTGAATACTCGGGACTACTCCAAGGTCACCGATAAAGTTCTTCAGCCAAGCCGCTTCCTTTGACGCTTCACTTGCTGCTATGTACTCTGATTCGCACGTAGAATCAGCCACTGTTTCTTGCTTGGAACTTTTCCAAGTAACTGCTCCACCGTTCAAAAGGAATACCCAGCCTGACTGAGACCGACCACTGTCTCTATCCGTCTGAAAGCTGGCATCTGTATATCCTTCAACTCTCAAGGTATCACTGCCACCGAGGACTAACACCATGTTCTTGGTCCTTCGCAGATACTTGAGTATATTTTTCACAGCTATCCAATGCGCCCTTCCAGGGTTACCCTGGTACCGACTGACCATGCTCAAGGCAAAAGCCACGTCAGGGCGAGTACACGTCATAGCGTACATGATCGATCCCACAGCCGAAGCGTATGGTACTCGACTCATCTCAGCTATTTCCTCGTCTGTACTCGGACTTTGAGTCTTACTCAGCTTCGCATTACTTTGGATAGGTAGCTCTCCCTTCTTGGAATTTTCCATACTAAATCTCTTTAGTACCTTTTCCAAGTATGTACCCTGACTAAGTCCAATTAGTCTTTTCTTCCTATCTCTCAATATTCTAATCCCAAGAATATAGGCAGCCTCTCCTAGGTCCTTCATGGCGAAACATTTCCCAAGCCAAGCCTTAACATCTTGCAAGGTTGGAATATTGTTTCCCATGAGCAGTATGTCATCGACATACAGCACCAGAAAGGTGACTATACTCCCACTAGCCTTGACATATACGCAGGACTCATCCTCGCTCCTAGAGAAACCAAACTCTTTGACTTTCTCATGGAAACAAAGATTCCAGCTGCGAGAAGCTTGCTTCAATCCGTAGATTGATCTCTCAAGCTTACACACCTTATTAGGATACTTTGCATCGACAAAACCCTCTGGCTGATTCATTTAAACATCCTCAGTCAGCTTCCCATTAAGGAAAGCGGTTTTTACGTCCATCTGCCAAATTTCATAGTCATGAAATGCAGCTATGGCCAGCATAATCCTAATAGACTTTATCTTAGCTACTGGTGAGAAGGTCTCGTCATAGTCAACCCCTGGGGTTTGAGTAAAGCCCTTCGCAACCAGTCTTGCCTTGAAAGTGTGTACCTTTCCGTCCATGTCGGTCTTCTTCTTGAAGATCCATTTGCACCCGACTGTCTTTCGACCCGGTACATTGTCAACCAAGTTCCAAACTTGATTGTCATACATGGATTTGATCTCGCTATCCATGGCCTCTTTCCACTTGGCAGACTCAGGGCCCGCCACTGCTTCCTGGTAGTTAGCTGGTTCATCCAAATTTATCAGTGTCCTATCACTGACAAACGTGTCCCCATCCGAAGTTATATGGAATCCATAAAACTCGGGTGGCATGCTAACCCTACCAGAACGCCTAAGAGGTAAGGATACATCTGTCGGACCAACAGGAACTTCTTCCTCATGTTGGTTGCTAGTTTCTCCTAAGGTTGCGTCATCTGATGACTCTTGAATTTCTTCCAGATCAATGGTACTCCCACTGTCCTCTTTGAATACAAGCTCTCTCTCTCGAAAGACTGCTCGTCTAGCTACAAAGACCACGTCCTCGCTCGGTCTGTAGAATAGATATCCAAAGGACTGTTTGGGATAACCAATGAAGAAACACCTTTCGCTTCTGTCTGCGAGTTTGTCTTGAGTCTCTCGTCTAACGAAAGCCTCACAACCCCAGACCTTGATATGTGCCAACGAGGGAGCTTTCCCCGTCCACATCTCATGAGGTGTTTTTGCAACCTTCTTAGTTGGGACAAGATTGAGGATATGGGCGGCAGTCTCTAAGGCATACCCCCAGAAGTGAATGGGAAGTGAAGCTCGACTCATCATGGAACGAACCATGTCCAACAGGGTTCGGTTGCGCCTCTCTGCAACACCGTTCAACTGTGGTGTCCTGGGAGGTGTCAACTGCGAAACTATTCCGCATTCCTTTAGATAGTCTAGGAACTCGATACTTAGATACTCTCCGCCTCTGTCGGATCTGAGCATCTTTATCTTCCTGCCTAATTGATTTTCTACTTCGTTCTTAAACTCTTTGAACTTTTCAAAGGTGTCCGACTTGTGCTTGATCAAGTAGATGTAACCGTATCTACTAAAATCGTCGGTAAAAGTCACGTAGAACCGCGTGCCATCCTTTGTGGTTGATCTGAATGGACCACACACATCCGTGTGAATGATGTCCAATAGACCCTCACCTCTTTCAAAAGACCCTTTGAAAGGTGATTTAGTCATCTTGCCCAACAGACAAGATTCGCATACATCATCCGACTTGAGGTCGAATGATTCCAACACTCCATCCTTTTGGAGTTGGGCGATGCGTTTCTTGCTGATGTGCCCGAGGCGACTATGCCACAGACATGCCTTTTCCACATTACTAGTAGAATCAATATAATTTACACTTTGTCCTAGATTGTCAACACATTTCACAGTTTCATACACACCATCACAAGGATAAGCAGTAAAATTCAAAATACCATTTTTGAAAACAGAAATAGATCCAATATTATTATCAAATGAAAAATGAAATCCTTGTCTGAATAATGCGTGAAATGAAATAATATTTCTTGCCATTTCTGGCGAATAGCAACAATCTAATAAATCTATACAAACTTCACTACTAAGCACTAAACTATAAACTCCAATCTTGGTAACAGGGGACGATCTCCTATTGCCCATGATCAAGTTCAGTCTACCGTGCTCCACCTCCCTGCTTTCCTTTAGGCCCTGCATATCAGAACAAATGTGAAAACCACATCCTGTATCAAGGACCCAAGAATTAGAAGATGGTGAGTTTTTAAAGATAGTGTATATACCTGCTGTCGACGGCTTTACTTTTCCATCCTTGACATCCTGCAAGTATTTGGGGCAGCTTCTCTTCCAATGGCCCTTTTCTTTGCAGTAAAAACAGTTGGCTTCATCGGGGTTGGCCACGCAAGGAATTTGGGAAGTCTTGGTTCTCGAGCCATTACTGGATGACCCGGCCTGAACCTTTTCCCTCCAATTTTGCTTAGGAGGGCCCTTCCTTTTCTTTCCTTTGCCACTTCCAATGGCTAGAACGGGCTGATTAACCGAGGGTACACTTTTACCCTTCATCCCGTCCTCAGCTACTCGAAGCATGCGATGCAACTCAGTCATATTAGCCTGATTGTTGTTCAAATGATAAGCCAGCCTGAACTGGTCATAAGAACTCGGCAGCGAGTTAAGCACTATGTCAACGGCCAACTGCTCCGGTACAGGCATCGCAAGCTTTCTAAGCCGCTCCACGTAACCTTGCATTCTTTGCACATGAGTGCAGATGGACTCTCCATCTTTGGGTTTGCTGTTCGTGAAGTCCTTGACCACCTCGCACCTTTCGATGCGCTCTTGCTTGCGGAACTTTTCCGCAAGCTCCTTGTGCATCTCATAGGGCCAGTAGTCTTCGTATATTCTCTGCAATTCAGGGTTCATTGTGGCGATCATGATGCAGGCCACTTTGGTTGCATCATCAGTATGTTTTTGGTACGAGGCAATTTCCTCGGGAGTAGCAGTTTCGGGGTCGACATCGACAAGCTCGGTCTCGAGAACATACTCTTTGTTCTCATACCTCAGAGCCATCTTGATGTTTCTAATCCAGTCATTATAGTTTGTCCCGTTCAATTGAACCTTGGAACACAGTGAGAGGATTGAGGGAACACTGGAGTTTGATTGGGGAGCGGATTGATCAGCAGAAGACATCTATAAAAGAAGGTAAGTTTAATTAGATACTTGTCGGTCCTTATAATAACCCAATATAAAATAAGGCTAGGATCCAACTATAACAATTTGCAACATAGAAGAGGGATGCCGTAATCTATAAGCAAATTTTATAAAGGTAGGCGAATGACGATTCAGCCGATTCCACCGCGGAAAAATAATCTTATTATTAATGGAATTCCTAGTTTCTTATGAGATTTATTGAACTGTTCAATAGCATGTTTAATCTCGGATATGCCCCACCGTTTGTGACTGGGATGCCGAGGATCACAAACCGGGTGTGAATAACCATGCAAATTAGCCTGGTACTCTCGGGGTCCATTATCATCTCAAATTGATGTGCCGGTAAACCACACACGCTCCATCAACAATGATAACACCCGAGACACCCATTGCCACTCTTTATGAACCTCCATTGGTGTGCCGGTAAACCACACACGCTCCACCAACATTTCATAAAGTGCAATGTGCAATTTCATGGGGTAGCATCAAATTCACATTTTTCCTAAAGTAACTAGATTGGGATTTTTGTGTAGGGTTCTAGTACTTTGATCATTATACTTTTAATGATTAAGTGGTCCTTGTCAAAACTGTTCGGCTAACGACCCTCCACTGATCAGGCGAGCGGTGGGTGAGAGTGTTCACCCATTAGACTACCATTTTATAGGCAGTCTCCTTATACCCACTTTATAGACCAGCTTCGTGAATGAGGCCTACTATTGAATTGACTGACCAATTTTATCTTATATATACAGTATTAACTTTTAATAACATATATAAGATGTATTTTAAAACCTTTTAAAATATTTAAGGTTTATCTTTTAATTTTACCAAATTTAACATTTAAATTTTTGAATTAAATTAAACCTTATAATCGATTTAATCAATTTTAATTACCAATTAATTAAATTAATTAAGTCTAAATATTTTAAACATTTTAAAATAATTTTCTGGATTTTTCTATTAATTTTTCGAAATTTAAATTAATTAAAATCCCTTTTTTGAATTATCTTTTAATTAACAATTAATTAAATTAATTCAAAACAAGATAGGTTTATCCAAATTAATCAAATTAATTAAAACCTATCTTAAATCCTTAATTTTTCGAAATTTAGGTATAGG
>JAKNSD010000052.1:113223-264421 GCA_023525715.1 Cichorium intybus | reverse complement strand
TCCTTAAGATGCTGACATGCCTAGGTCGTCGTGCGGTCAAAAATAAAGAAAAACCTAACACACACTAGCACAGTGGTAGTCAGGGTCGATCCGCAGGAGCTTCGTGGTTAGACCAGATGACATATTACCAACTTGCAGTGTCACGCTACAGTCGGAGGACTTATAGTTTCTAAGTACCCAAAAGCAATAACCTAACAAAGTCAAGTCAAGCATAAGCTAAACTCAACTCACACAAACCTAGTTACTTTCTGAAATCAGAAGTGCATCTCTGAATCAGAAGCAAGCAAAGGCATCCAAAACATCCAACAAAATAAGGTATAACCTAAACCAATAGCTATAGTCCAACTGAACAGTTACTGGTCAAAGTTCAATACCTAAAGCTAACCTAGTTGGCTACTGAAATCAGCAAAGGAAAACAGTCCCAAACAAGGTCAAAATAACATCCAAACACCATTCAAATAATCACAATCAAACATAAGCATAGAAACACCAAAAAACTAAGATTAATGGTAACCAAATGCTTTTCATTAACCAAAACCAAATTCCAGTGGTTCAAACAATAACCAACTGTTGTAAAACAGAAACCTAAAGTGTTCAAAGTCAGTGGTTGTCACTCCCAAAGACCTTAGCTACAATTACTACTTGATACTAAAAGGAAATTAAATTCTAAAACATAAAATACCAATTGAGAAGTTGCTGAAACGAAATCTTGGAGTCAAAGAGCTTCAAGGTCGATTTTACACCCGGTCTTTGCTAGGGTTTTCAGCTGGAAATGCCTCTATTTGTAGTTGCAAATTTCCCGCAGCCGCGCCGCGCAAATGAAGAATCCACGGCGCGCGTCCTAATCTTTTCCCGTTTCTTCGGCATTTGAATGTGTTACACCGCCTCAAGCCCGCGTCGCGCATATAAGAAACCCGCGGCGTGCGTACGTATTTTCTTGATTTTTCATTCCTTTCCAAACTTCTTCCAATTGCACATTTTTAGTCCCTGTTTTCATTATTTTCTTCCAAACAAGTCCTGGCACGAAAAGTGAGAATACCAAGATATATCTGATATAATTTCATCAAGAACAGGGCTCAACAACGCCTAAAATACTTGATATCACTAGGCGTTGTCAGATGCCAATGTATTATGATTGGTTCATCCTCTTGTGTGTTATTTGTTTGTGGATCCGAATCACCAAAGTGTAGGTCTGAGTGTAACATCCTTAAACTAGGGTAGAAATTTTAATAAATAATAATAATAATAATAATAATAATAATAATAATTAATTAATTACCAATTAAATAAAAAAATTCATAACCAAAAGAAGTATTATTTATTCATTTGTGTAAGTATTGAGAGGGTAAAAATGGAATTTACCATAAGGTTCTAGAAGGAGGACTTAAGAGCAATTATGGAAAAAATTGTGGTGGGGAGGGACCTCTATGTAATTTTCTTGAAGTTGAGTGAGCTGGAGGGACCTTTTTGCAATTAGTGAAAAAGTGAGATTTTGATGGGGAGAAACCCCATTTCTCTTCCTAGAACTCGTTTTGGTGAAGGAGGGCGAGAGTCTTGGCGATTTGGAGTAAAGTTAATGAGATTTAGCTCAATTTTATCAAGACGTAAGTTGATTACATCAATTCCTTGAAGGTTTGAGGTAAGAAATCTAGTTTTATTTGTTGAAAACCCACCTTTAGGGTAGAGAAATTCTATGATCCTAATTGGTTACTTAATGAGTTCTAGAAATTATTCCTCTATATGATTGCTATTGAATGCCTTGAAATCCATTCTTGGGGTTAATTGATTCATATGAACCCTAGTTTTTGGGGAAAAGTCTAATCCGTGGATGGATATTTGATATATGGGTCAATTATGTCCCTCAATGTGATATATGATGAGTATGAAGCATTTCCTAATGATTCCAAGCCTTGGAAGAAGGAATTCTTAATTGTAAAACACCAATGACCTTGAGATGATTCAATTATGATGATCAATGGGAAATAGATAAATGAATGAATCAAGGGATGGGTGTGCGGATTATCTTGAACTCAATTCAGTCCATTGCTTAAGAGTTAAGAACTAAAAGGAACAAGTTCTTCATGAGTTAATCTATGAACACTCAAGAATTAGGGTTTGAAATGGTGTAAATTAGTCCAAATTAGTATAATATCAATGTCAAATGATGTTGGGAAGTGTTGGATCTTAATTTGGGTGATTAGGGGTCAAGATGAGGCAAACATTCGTGTTTACTGCACGTTCATGTGGCCCATGCATAATTTTGGGCTTGGGGGACGCTACCCACACAAATGGGCATCAAATTTGTCCTTGGATTTTGGACTTCCTACTGAGGTACGCGGCCTATATAGATGTAGGCATATGGGCCACGCGACCCGTGTGGGCAGCCCAACCCCATTCTTTTTCTGTTTGGGTTTTGTGCGTTATGGTTTGGGCTTTGGGTTCCAAGGCCCAAGACCACTTTAGGCAATGTTTAGCTTTGGTTTTCCCTTACTTTGTGTGGTTGGACTTGTCTTAGAACTTAAAGTAATGTGGATTATTCTTTCTTATAGGAAAGGAGTAGTTGGAGCTTGAAGTAGAAGAGTAGCATCAAGACTTAGTCATTTGGGGAAGGTGAGTTTATCGCGAGTACACATCCCTATCACTATCTTTTATACATGTTATAACTATTTCTCATGCATTTGCACTATGTGTCATTTGTGTGGGTAGTGTCATTTGTGTGGCCCGCGATTATGCTGACCACCGCGAACCGCTATATGTGTCATTTGTGAACTTAGATAGGTGCCATCGTAGTGAGTTGGAATTTTATGAGATGGACATGAGTTGGGATAGTTGCATCATGCATTGCATTGCATATCATGACTATCCATGTTTTGACCAAACCTTTATGATGTACTTCGTTTATAAAAACTTTTGTGATGATTTATTACTAAACTTGGAAGTATTTGAAAACCATTTTTAGGGGTTTGTCTCATTGATCGGGTTACCCTTTTCATTCATAACGAGACAACCTCGGGTAAGCTTACTAGGCATTTCAATTGCCTAACTTGTTTTGATGTATACTCAGGTTTATGCTAGAAGGTTGTGACATGAGCGAGGATTTATTAACAGGTCATGAGATGTGTGGCTATTTAGACTATGTTTTGTTATCTAAATTATGATACTGCCTCGCTATAACGTTTTGTTAAACTATTTCTTGTGTTTTGGGAACTAGATTCCGCAAATGATGAACTTTGTTTTGAATGAATGGATGAACTTTTAGAAAACAATGTTTTATAATTTATGCCCTAGCGAGGGGTGTCACACTGAGGTGGTGTACTTCTAGTTTGCACGTGTCAGGTTGTGTGGTGTTATCATCATCGATTCTGTTTGGCATATTTTTCTTGTTTTTTTCTTAAATCCAAGACTGCATTGAGTGGTCCTCCAGTCAAACTATCATGGGGCAAGGAAAGAAGTTAAGATCCTTTTCATAACGTCTGACTTTGATCTCTTCTATCTCCTACTCACGGACCATTGCTTTCTTCTTCAACTCCTCCTCTAGCATTCATTTCTTCCAAACACGATAGTCCCACTTTGATTGCACTTCCATCTGATTATTCTCGGCGAGGAGAGATATTTTTTTCCTAATGGTCCTCATTTCCTCTTACCTTGATGATGATCCAACCACCTTCTTTCCTTTTCTTTGTCGGAATTGTGTTGATGGTTGTTGTACCTCTTCATTGAAGTCATCAGCATCGACGTCATGAGTTGAATAGCGTGCATCAGAATTGGAGGTCGTGTACTTGTTGTACTTTGATGTCTTGCTACTTTAGGAGAAATGATGTGGGGGATTCATACTCATTTCCTTAACTATGAGCCATTTTGGATGGTCTTTCAAAACTTCACATGCCCCTAGATATGCAAACCTGTCCCGGGCGATTTTGCTATACTCATTTTGCGTTGCCTTTAGAACATTAACATCCCTCTCCCCCTGGCATGCATGTTGCATTTATTGTTATAAATGCAGTTGAACTTATTCACCTTCTTTTGCATATCCTTCCACATGAAGTTAACTGGATGCCTTGACCTCTCGGTCCCACCAAGTTGTGTGTTGAAATATACCAACACGTGCTCCCAAATGGACTCGTGGAGTTGATGGTTGCCAAGTTCTTCATCCTCGGAAACACTAATGTACACCTTCGCTAAGATGACTTCCTTTATCTCACTCCATGGACGACGTCTTAACCATGTAAGGAAAGTGCATTTCTGGGAGGTGGGGGTTGTCCATTCTCCTGTGTTTCTTGGACTTCTTTGTCTGAGTCATTACGTCAGGTTTCAGAAAGTGGAAGGGTTTCGTCGCTTGACTCGTCGTCTTCTTGGTTACGAAAATGAGATTTGTCTGGGACATAACATTGGGAGGGGTTTAATTAGGCGGAACTTTGTTGGAATTATGGAAATTGCCCGTACTCTCGGGAAAACTTTGTGAAATTTTGTTGGAGCGGCAATTGTCGATATTGGGGATATTGGTGGTATTGTTAATAATAAGGTGATAGTGTTGGAGGAACATTCGATCCGTTTTCATCCTGACGGTTATTTGTTTTCGACGAACCGCCTTTTTTGAATTTTTCCTGGCAAGAATCCATTTGAAAAAAGAAGTTTTTAGAAAAAATTAAGAAAGGGTTTGTAAAAAGTCCAGAGAAATAGTGAAGAATAAATGTATGATTTTTTAAAAGGTAGATGAGTATTTATAGGGGTGGGGGAATAACACTTTTTGGAATTAATTTTTTTTATTAGTAATCAGTTTAACCAACTCGACCAAGAGCTATCTAGCTCCAACCCGCAAGCAGCGGGATCGTTTTCAGTCCGGTACCGAGGGTGCCGGCAACCTGCGGCCAAACCCTCGTCATCCATCGCCATCCCGAAACCACTTCGCCAAACCTAATGTCACAATCTATTAGGTCTGATCAGAAAAAGGTTAGAGACCGGAAAGTATTTTATTAGCTCGGATGAAAAATTGTGCACTATTTTAAAGTATAGTTGCTACGAATGTCAAAATGTGTCATACATATGTATTTTGCTTACGATATTGTTTTTTGACTTTGTTTTAATTTAAAAGTAAATATGACAAAAATTGACACAACATTTTAAATTAGTATGAACTTGACACAAAAAACGTAAGGTCGGATAGGTAATTTTAAACCGTTTATATTATAGGGATTGATACACCACGATACACAAATTATACGGGGAATTTTTGACCTATATATTTCTAATCCAATATAACAAGAAAAAATGAACAAACTCATAATGGTTTTTAACTTTTATTAAAAGAATACGTTTTCCAACAATATAAAATTTAGATTTAATGCCACAAATATATATCACATTATAAAAAGATATTATGATATAGATAAAAATAAATAGCTTGTAATAACACACTCATGTTTCTATTTAATATTATAGAAATTAAAAATATGAAAATAAAATTTTTATTTTGATAAAGTATTAAGAAAAATTAATAGTGGAGCTAAAATGTCCCCAAATATGTAACGTACGGAATCCAGGACTATATAAACACATTGGAGATTTATGGCGGAAATGTCATGAAAATCTATCATCTATCCTATATAATAAAAGAAAGCTGTAAGTGCCACATGGCAGCATTCTACAGCTACATTTTGCCAAGTGTCACGTTATTAAAGCTTACTGATTTAATTGCCGCATAAAATCCCCTTTTTCTGTTTCCTACCTTTCTTTATTTCTATCCTCAAATCAAATTCAAATTCCCCATATTTTTGCCCCAAATTTCGCCCCAAATCTCGCTGCATTGAATACAGGATTTGATTCAAAAGTCACGAACTCTTCCTTTTGTTCCTAAAACCCTAAACCGCACCATAATTGTCGTCCCTACAACTTTAATCCTTTCACATCCGCATCGCATGCAGCGCAGCCTCACTCCCCAGTCCTAATCGCCACCGCTGATCCTGTCTAAACCGCAACCTTCGTCCTTTATCTGTATATGAATACTCCAAACGTTGATCTTCATCACCATCATCGCACCACTCACTGCACCATTCAAATCATCAATGATCACTGCACCACCACCGATTATTTATAGGACCAGAAATATGAAAATCCATGGCTGGGGGTAAGTTTTTCTTTTTAATCATTTCGTTTATTCAATTTTCTTAACATATTACATTTTGGTTTTTATTTCTCAACTGTCTGTTGGTAACTTACAATTTGAAGCGACCAGTTTCTCAATTTCTTGTGTCTTTTCTATATAGTCTCAGTGGATATTCAAGATCTGTATAAATTAACCTGTGAAATCTCTCCTCTCAGTCTCCGTTTGAAGCACACCATGATTGTAATGACCTTTCACACAATTGGGTGTTTGATGACGGAAGGTCTAACCTCTGGTTTATCTCTTTAATTTTTGGTAACTCCAAATTCGGAAACCCTAATTTCTCCTCAACCATATGAGCCGAAATGGAGTTGACCCATATTTTTTTTATTAACAATGTAATCCGCAGGTTGTTGATTATGTTAGCAGAGAATTATGCTATATGGTGACTACAGATCTTTTTTTATCCTTTATGCATCCTACTTATAACATTAGAATCCTATAAAAAATCAAGCTGATAAGATTATTTCATATTATTATTATTTCTTTCATTTATATTGAAGAAATAATAGTGTCGTGATGTTGTAATTTTAGTTCATAATAACAATCTTTGTCATTCCATTAGAGCATTATAAATCTAATTTTATCCTTACTAATGCATTGATCATTTTTTATCTCATTAGGAAATCAGGCCAGTCATTAGCATAGAAACAGCTCCGGCTAGATCATAATGAGTTTGAGGCATCTTTATTCAAGTAAAGCTTGAGACGTGTCTAAGGTTATTTTCCATTTGAGCCAAAACAAATACTCCATATCCGACGCATGGGTTACTTATAAAATTGTCAGTGTTAAAATTAATTTTTTGTTTCTGAATGTCCATATAGGTTGCTACTATATTGATGTGCCTGTACAGAGGATCAATGGACCCAACATTCTTGATAACGAAAGGTACATCTGAACATTCTTTTAATAAACTTACTGAAATTTCATTTATTACCATGTTCTGTACATTGACATTTTCTGTTCATTATTTTCTTTCAGCAAAAAGATGTTTTTCAGTCACTTTTTTTTGAATTCTTCTGACGAAGGATGGCATTACTGGTACCCAGTTCTATTATTTACATCCGATGACTCCTAAAGACATAGATAGGATTGCATTACCGGTACCCAATATCTATTATTCCATTTAGATGGTTAACATATTTTGGAAGCCAGGGTTTTGGTTATTTCGATATTTTGAAACAATTTCGTTATCCCTTTTTCATTGTTACAGATTCATTACTTATTTTTGGTAAAGGCAGAGCAAGCGCTTGCATCTGCATGGATTAGGCTAGAATGTGGGTATTTTGGCCTTTGTCAAACAAAATAGTGGACTGAAATGTGCATAAAGATGCAAAGAGAAACGTAGCCTAATCAATAAAGACAACATCTTTTGTAAGTAATTACGCAAACTTCTGCTTTTACCATAAGGAATCATACAGTAGTTTACGGCTGCTGGAAGTCATATGTTGTTATCATCATAAAAGTGTAAGAACTCAAAAGAAATAATTAATTTAACATCACAGAGAAGGAAAACTAATATGAGTGTTTACAATGTACAATGGTGGCAAAAAAAGACATAATAGTACAATGTTTAAAAAGAACTATTTTTCCAGAAAGTGCATAATAGTGGCAAAACAAGGCATTTTTAGGATTAAACTTTATTGACCTTTCGTTTTATAACAATACACTTTCCAAAATACTCTTTTTAGAAAGTTCATTGCTACAAAAGGAAAGGTTTACAATGTACAATGTTTAAATTTTTTCCAGAAAAAAAAGCCATTTTTAGCATTAAACTTTATAAACCATTCGTTTTATAGCAATGAACTTTATAAAATACACGTTCAAATGTGTAAAAAAAAACTCTGAAAGACAGACAGATTTACACCAAAGAATCTTGAGTCTGGATTGGTTGATTGGGTTACACATGCATAAAAAAATAAAGCACATGCTGTACTACCATTTTAGAAAATTAAGAAAACCTATTTAAGAAATGATACCATAGCCCACTAGACAAAACCGATGGCTTTTTTTGGTTTTTAGAACCGATCTATACCATAAAAACAATCCACTGTTGTTTTCTGTTTTAAACCCGACCCAAACCGCCAAAAAAAATGAAAATCGATCCATGTTAAAAACTGAACTGTGGTTAAAAACCAAAAACCATTTTTTTCGGTTTTCAGTTGGGTTTTATCAAACAAGAGAGTTACTTATATCGTCCCACCACCGGGTGTGAACTAAATTTACAAAAATAGCAATGTTGTGAAAGGATTTGAAACTCAAACCTGTAGTTAAAAACATTATTATCTCTAACCATCCAACCTAAAACTAATTTGTGTTCATTATGTTATACGTATTTGTACGTTCCATTTTTTCTTTATTATAGCATTGACGAGTATTTTCCTTTCTTTTTATAGCGTTGTACTTCCATCACTCTTTATTGTAGCATGTCGATTATATCTCTTTGCGTTTAATGCAAAATATAATAACACACTTTTTATTGTTTTGTTTGATATAGCATCCTACTTACGTGTAACCTAGAAATTGAAGTGACAGGAACAGGGATCAAGATTATAAAGAGAAATATGGATTCACATGTTTTGTTACACATGTGGGTTCATTTTTTTTATTTTCTTGCGGTTGAATAGTGGAACCAAAAATTAAAAATGAAAGTGATGCTACTGAAATGAAGGGACCATTTGTCTAAGAGTTAAACTTTGTGTCTGATATTAGTCACCGTAGAACTAAATTTGATTTTGGACAATCTAATTTTGTGTTTGATTTTAGTATGCTACTACGATGAACGGATTGTTTATTTAACTGGTCACAATCGAATTTTGTTTGTTACTCCAGATTGTTTCCCTAATCATAAAATATCCTTTCTAGAAGTTCTTAATGATTACAACTTTCTATTTAATATTTCCGTTAATCAAACCGTGTAATACACGGGTTTTTAACCTAGTTTCTAATAAAGCAAAGCTAAATTGCCACATGTCTTATATTTAGAGCCTATTTTTACCACGTGTCGCTAGGTTACGCTTTCTTAGAAATTCTTCCCGCCTAATCCACAATAGGCCAGCAACAAAAAAGCAAGGTAATGGCAAAAAATCAGGAACGAAATCTTCTCCAAATTTGAACCGTATATACCACCCCATCTCCTTTTAAGTTTCAAAATTTGATTTATGCGATGGCGACCCTCTTCCCCTAAATCTCAGCCCTTCCATATATCTACTCAAATTTAGGGTTTTAATTTTATTCAAAAATTGAAGTTGAAACTGCGATGGAGAAGCCCGGATCGCTATTGTTTCTACTTTGATTATGAAATTTTTCTTCATCTATCACCTCTTTTCTTTTGTCTAGATTCACCACCACTCACAGTCGCCTCCTTCTAACGTTCACCACCACCGAACATCAACCAACAGTGCACCCTCAAAGCCATCCCATTTCTCAGCGTTTCTCATTTGTACCATTCTTTTTCTTTTCGCTACATTAATCGAGTTGGTTTTTCTGTGATTGGAAGAACGACGGATGTAGGTCTCCATGATGATATGATCGCCACTGGGGATGAGATATGTAGATGTCGCAACAGATCTGGGTGTGCCGAAACCACTAATGGAGGCCAGAGAGGTTAGTAAGATCAGATCTATGGTTCAGGGCATTGTATTTAGGTACAGTTGGTGCTTAACAAGATGATCAATAATTTTTCCGGATTCCTGATTTTTAGCGTTTGATTTCAATTAGAATCCTCTATTTCAGGCAACAAGGAAATCATTTCATCTATTCCACAATAAATTGGCAATTAAACCCTAGAATCAGTTACGGATTAATACGAGGAAACTTCTTAATTGTCGGAGATCTTATGCAACGATTTTTCAGTATAGAGGGTCGTCAAAATCAAAATACATTCTGGTGAATTTGGTCAGTTCTTTGAGATCTGTCACACATCAAATTCATCGATTTAGTTTTCATGTAACTTAGTTTTTGAAAGTTTGGTGCTTATAACTTTAATTTTTTGTTATTTGTGTTGTATTAAATCGATTTCTAGGTTTTGCAGATCACCATTTACATCAACAAATCGAATTAAAGTAATAACATAAGCAAGGTTTTTTCAGTTTAGCTCTTTCAAGTTTACATTAAGAAATGTTGTATGAGCGTCATTTTACATTTTTGTTTAACTTCTATTTCCTGTGTTTGAATGGCTGTATGAGTGTGTGTGATCTGATATTAAGGGTTGTGTGTGTTTGAATAATTGTGGCAGGGGCGTGTATGTGACCTGATATTATATGGGTTGAATTAAGGATTGTGTGTGATTTGATCTCATTATTTGTTTGAATTTAAAGAGGGAGATTTGCCTAACTTCCGAATTTACTGTTATTTTAAATTTATAAATGCTAGAGATTTTTTAAATTAAATATGCAGAGTACAAATGGGATGTTAGTGGTATTTTAAAATTTGAGGCATGCTTCTATATATAAATACATTTTTTGTACTGAAATTGGAACCCTTTTGTTTTACAGGTAATCAGTTTGAATTTTTTGATTTTTGCATAGGTGAATAGTTACATGGAATCTGATTAAGGTGCGTTCGTTTGAGTATAATTGTCAATATTTATTGCCCCAAGTCTAAATCCATGAATCTGATGTATGTATGTGTGTTTTGTTGTATCAGTTATGTTTTATCTTTTGCAGGTCCTCTTTGTGTGACTATACCATTTCTATTTTACCCATTTCAGGTCCTTATGTGTCTACATAAACTTTTTTTTATGTCAATGCAGGTTCTGATTTCCAGTTCTCATAAATGACACTTTGAATTAAAAACACAAATACAATATAAGATACTTTTGTTTATTTGTATTAAAGCCTCTTTATCACCATGTTAAAAGAATGTCTCTCTTATCAGCTTTAAAAGCATTTTGAAACTCTTATATACCAAAACATATTATGACTTTACAAAAATATAAGATAATTGGTTTGATGCACATTGAGGTTGAAAGAGATTTTAGTGAGATGACTCTGTGTCCATTATCAAAAGTTGATGGTTTAAAGAGCATAGTCAGTTTTGCATTTAGTGCAAATACCATTCTTGTAGTCTGGGGTCGAGAATCTCAAGAAAATTGTGATGGAGCTTGAATATATTGGACAACAAAATCTCCGATAACAAATCGATCATCATGCCAAAATAAAGGTTGGATTTTATTACTTTTCGTTGTTAAGTAATCACCAGATTTATCTTCTTCTTTTCCTTGATCTTGTGGTTTTTTCTGGTTTGAAATGGATCGTTCTAAATCTATTCAAATTGTTTAGAAATTAAATGTTCTGATTTTTAATATAGAGTTTTTAAACTAAAAATGATTGGAACTTCATGGGTTAAATTTGGTAACTTTTTCCCGATATCAAATTGAAGAGCATATCATAAGTATGAAATTGCCACGTTGATTCGTTAACTACAAATGATTTTTCCCTCTTCTAATAGGATTTCAAGCCCAACTTCCCCACCACTAGCCTAAACAACTTTATCAGAAGACAAATATGGGAGTTTGATTCCATGAGATGGATTTGCATGAACTGTTGGAGATCCCACAAGGTGACCGTAGGAAATAATATGATGATGTAATAGTCAATTAGTCATGGTGATTTCTCTAGAAGTGCAAATTTGGAAATCATCAAGAAAATACCTCTAAACCAAAAATTTCTCAATTTTGCATCACGTAAATTCTCAACTTTGCATGTGTTTAAGGAAATGTGGCAAACTTGGGGCTGGGGGTATGTCGGTCAAAAGGTCAAGATGGCAAAAATATGAAGGTATGAGGGAATTGTTATTTTTGTGTATGTGGTCTGTAAATATATCACTGTGTGTATCTGTGTATGTATTTATGTGTATTCGTAAATTGAATCCATAACTCGTGCTCCAATGTCATGAGTGAGACTGAACCAAAAGGTGGTAATGATTGCTTTAAATGGTTATATATTATTTGTCGTATTTTGTAAAAAGTTTAGCTTAACAAATTAATTTTTTGCTTAGGATATTTGGTAATTTGTTTACAAGATTACAAGTAATGTATTGGAAACGACTTTTTCAATAAAAGTTATCGATCAAAACTAAAAAAATTGAACGTTAGTTATATCAAATGGGATGTAAATAAAATTCATTAACTCAATTAACAAATCTTCAAATGAAGTTTCATTTTATAAGAGCAATAATATTAACTTTCCACTTATATAATCGCCAAAAGGTTATCCTTTTTAATGGATAGCAGCTTTTCCTATATGTCATAATATTTTGAGTATTAATCATGTTGAGATTTTAGAAGTCATTAATGTTTACTTCTTTCTCTTTTTAATATATATATTTTAAAATAAATCTATCTAAATTTGTGATAATTAAATATCTTTTTGCTAATTATGACAGAAGCACCGTTTGTATTGTGATTTTTCAAATGACATAAATGTATTATGTTAATTGTTGTATGTCCTGTATTTAAATTTTTAATGTTTCATACTTAGATTTTGCATCAAAATGTAAAGTTAAAATCTTAATACTTATTGTTTTATTATTTTTTGGTTGATATCTATACTCATATATTGATATTTTGTTTATTTTGCTATTTTTAATTTTCAACCCGTGTAATACACGGGTTAAATTCGAAGCAACTGATTAATTTATTGTAGGTTTTAATTTTATATTCATATGCTGATGAGTACCTCTCTTTTAGCCGATAAAACTCTAACGGTACGTCACCACTTCTCTTTCTCATACTTGCAAACATCCACCCCTACTTCTGTCTCTATTGTAATTCAAGGAGCCAAACACAAGGTATAGTTACAAATCATTGTATTTTCAACATTTTTAATGTTTTTAACTCATTACAAAAACATAACTGAATAAAAATTTATTTTTTGTTTCAGGTCTTCTTTTTAAGCGACTAACTTAAACTTCAATATTTGGTTATTTGGTTCATTTAATTCAAATCTGGTCCAACCAAACCAAAATTTATTGAGAAAACTAGAAAAATCAATTTAATTGGCTGATTTAGTATTAAACATGTTGCAACATTTATAGCATTTAACTTTCATTTTAATATCAGCTATTTTAGTTTACTTTCATACCAATACACTTACTATATATTATTTTTTGATATTTTAGTTGTAATCCGTGTAATACACGGGTTTTAACCTAGTTTTACTATATAGTATTAATTATTAATATAAAATAAAAAGGCACAAGAGAGATGTGTATGAGTGTATCAATTCTTGGTTTGGAAGGTGACGTGTCAGCAGGGGGAGTGGAGCATGGTCACAAATTGCTGGACAAGGAAACAATCACAAAATCGTACCATCTTTGGAAACCTGTCCCTCATTCCTGGACAAAGGTACAAGCCGTGCCGTGTGCCAGTTACCCGGAAAAATATTAGCTTTATTTTCTTTTGACAAAACTTCATAAATGGTCCCTGTGGTTTCAAAAAAAATCTGGTTTGGTCCCTAACTTTCAAAAACCTCAAAGGTAGTCCTTGTGGTTTGAAAACTTTTGTTAAATCGTCACTGAGCCATACAAAATGACTAATGTACCCTTTTTAATTTCTTTTACATTTTCTTTTACTACAATTTATTTTTAAGGGTAAAAAAAAAAGAAAAAAAACAAACCATACCCTCATCCTCACCTCTCCCCCTCCAAATCATCATCATCATCATTCACATACACCATCAACACCCGATCATCCCCCATCACTCTCATTAGTCCAGCTTCCACTCGATAGAAATGGCTGTTTCTCAAATTATTTCCGATTTTACCCCTATTATTATGTTATATTTACTCTTACACTCCACCTTCATCTCCGCCGTTAACATTACTCATCTCTTATCCCCTTACCCAGATCTATCCGACTTCTCCGACCTCCTATCCACCACCACCGTCGTCGCCGATCTCACCCAACGTACATCCCTCACTCTACTCGCCGTCCCTAATTCCTTCCTCCGAACTTCCGAGCTCATCCGTCGCTCTCCTTCATCCACCAACATCGCGGATGTCATCCGCTACCATGTCCTCCTACAATACCTCTCCCTTCACGACCTCCGCCGCCTTCCTCCATCCGACAAACTCATCACCACCCTCTTCCAAACCACCGGCCGTGCCACCAACAACTTCGGCTTGGTTAATGTAACTTACGACGATAAAACCGATACAACAATAGTCCGATCCCCGGCTGCGTACTCCCAAGCACCTAGCAACGCTACCGTAATCTCCCTAATTAATAACCTACCGTACAACGTTAGCATCTACTCCGTCAATTCACTGATCGTACCTTACGGATTCAATCTACTCTCATCGGAAAGTCGACCGCCGTTAGGGCTTAATATCAGTAAAGCGTTAATTGACGGCCACAACTTCAATGTGGCGGCGTCAATGCTTGCAGCATCCGGAGTCGTTCAGGAATTCGAATCTGATGAAGGCGGTGCAGGAATTACACTGTTCGTCCCAACCGACGACGCCTTCTCCGATCTACCGGCATCGGCAAACTTCTAGTCGTTACCGGCAGATAAAAAAGCCGATGTCCTAAGGTTTCACGTGCTACATTCCTACTATCCGCTCGGGTCGCTCCAATCGATAGTGAATCCTGTTCAACCAACCCTAGCAACTGAGGATAAAGGCGCCGGGAGCTTCACATTGAACATTTCTCGGGTTAACGAGTCGGTTGCAATAAATACGGGCATCATTCAAGCCTCCGTAACACAAACCGTATTTGATCAGAATCCGGTTGCAATTTTTGGGATTTCTAGGGTTTTGTTACCAAAGGAGATTTTCGGGAAGAATGCAGTGCTGGAAAAATCCCCTCCCATTAGCGGCGCTCCGACTCCGTTTATGCCAATGAATTATCCACCGCCGGAGCTTTTTCCGAGGCTGGAATTGACCGGAGAAGCAACGAGAGCTGCAATTTTCTTGAACGCATGCTCTAAGTGGAGGGGGAGAGGTGAGGATGAGGGTGTGGTTTTTTTTTTCTTTTTTTTTACCCTTAAAAATAAATTGTAGTAAAAGAAAATGTAAAATAAATTAAAAAGGGTACATTAGTCATTTTGTATGGCTCAGGGACGATTTAACAAAAGTTTTCAAACCACAGGGACTACCTTTGAGGTTTTTGAAAGTTAGGGACCAAACCAGATTTTTTTTGAAACCACAGGGACCATTTATGAAGTTTTGTCTTTTCTTTTTTTTTCACGGTAGCGACAAAGATCTTCCGGTAAGTTTTAGTTTTGGTCCCTGTTGTTTGCACATAATTGCAGATTAGTTTTATTTTTAAACATTTTACATTCTTACCCTTGTGGTTTTCAAGAAGTTCAGTTTTCGACTTTGTGATTTTCAAATATTTCAGTTTTGGTCTCATAGTCCATTGGAAAAGACTATATTACCCTTTACACTTTTTTTCTTTTTCTTTTATATGATTTATTTATTCTGATAATAAAAAAAGAAAAAACTCACACCTAACCCCCACCCCACCCTCACTACCCTCTCTCTCTCTCTCTCTCTCTCACCCAACTTTGTGTTTCTGTTTCTAGATTCGTTCTTCTTCGTCTTAACAAAACTCATATTTGTGTTTCTTAACCTAAATCCCCCAAAACCAAAATGTGAATATTTATGGTCAGATCTTGGGTAATGGATGGTTAAATCTAACCTTAAATGGTAGATTTGGGGTAAATCATAACACTAATCCTTGGACGAGTTGTACATGAGCTATGATAGCTTGTACACTTGCTTCTAGATCTATCGATAGCATCTAAGATCAATTGTATTGGAATTTAGTTTCATCATGAATTCTAGTGGATATTAGGTGTTTCACTTAAAGTTTATAATGGGAATTGATGATTCCAATAGAGTTTGACCATTAAATGGAATATGGAGACTTTAAATCTATCTGAACCTAATTAAACAATGATCAAGATTACAAAAGAATTACTGAAACCAAACTTCGAAAAATTTAGTTGGTTTCACAAATGTATATGTGAATTTACAACACTTGACAAATATTCGAACCATCACAACTTCATGATTGTTATTTGGAATCACTTTGGAAGGATTAGAATCATAACCTTGAGGTTGTAATGAGATGTTTAGAAATTTATTTAGATTTTTAGAAGTCCCATTATAGGTTATTTGATGGTTAGAATAAGGTTGAATGTGTTAGTAATTAGGGTTAATACCCATTAGGGTTTAGGTTTGGCCATGATCCCCCATTTTGTATCCCTATTTATATGGGGTTAAACCCTCAATATTAATATCAAGCAATTCTATATTCTATCATGGTATCAGAGCTCTAGGTTAAAATACTACTGCTGACCACAACCCGCCGCCGCCGAGCTCCACCTCCGGCGACCTAGTCGTCGGAGGTGCCTTCAATATTTTTCCCTTTCTTCTTTTTTCTCATAAATAATAATACAACCGCTGGCACCAAACCAGAGCTCCGTCATCGGTTTTCTCTACTGCATCGTCTGCTTCGGCCCCTCTCCTCGGATGACATCTTCTTCTTCGGACATTTTTCGTCGTGAAGCCTCCGATTTGCAGTCGTCTTTCTCTCCTCTGTCATGACTGCAGTCGTCGATCTCACTGAAATTGGCACCGTCCGCCGCAGCTTGAGTCCTCTCTCTTTGCTCGCTGTCTTTCTCTGGACTCTTCCGCCGTCGGCTCCATGATCACTGTCACGACTCTCCCTTCTTCTTCAACGGATCCGCCTCTGACCGCCGCTCCTCCTCTCTTCTTCTCCGACGAGCAGTTATTATTAGCCGCCATCGTCAGAGCTCTGCCACCGCTACCGCTGTTTTTCAATTATGTTTTTCTTTTATGTTTTGTTTATTTTTTCAGTTTAATCGTATCCTCTCGATCAAACTGCGGGGGGATGTTAGTGATTAGGGTTAATACCCATTAGGGTTTTGGTAAGCCCATTAGGGTTTAGGTTTGGCCATGATCCCCCATTTTGTATCCCTATTTATATGGGGTTAAACCCTCAATATTAATATCAAGCAATTCTATATTCTATCAGAATGAAGTTGGGATCCCTTTGGGACAATCAGACCTTTATGTTAGAGTTGATATGTACATGAGCATTCTCATAGCTCTTGTGACATCTAAAGGTCGTACTCATTAAGTCATTAACTAAATAAAACCTAAATTGGGTAAAATCATGTTATTAGCATGCTAATAAGTCATTAGTACCCTTTGGTGAATATTGGTTGAAGTTTGATCATAACTTAGCATAGTACATTGTCTACTATGACAAATGGATTTTGGGGTGTTGTAAGTATGTGCGACACACACATATGCATCTGTGGCCCGCGATAGGGTTGTTTAGACCTCCTATTTTCTCTATTTAGATGTGCGGGCTGAGGGACATCCTTTGGTTTTTTTGTGTGGCTCGTACGGGTATTCTAGATGTCCCATTTTGGACTTGTAACCCTTGTAATACTTCCATTTGACCATTCAGGAGTAAATCTTCATGTATCTACTTTGTCGTGATATTTGCTTTGGTGTTTTCATGCATTATTCATGATGTGCAACGTATTATATTATAAGTATTATCTGTGTATTTTATGAAATCCTACTTTTCAAATTATTTCCACTTGAGTTGATTGTTGTTTTCAAAACTATTTTGGCATCCTAAAAATGCATTCATTTAGGATGGGAGATTGTAGGCGTAACTTATGATATCTATGAGGGATTTTACTATTTTGAAGTTATTACGTTTCTAAAAAATCATCATTATGCATCTGTGAGACTAGCTACCCATTGTGTGGCACTTGTATGATGGCTCACAAGCACCTAGAGTATGTTGTAAGGTTCTAAGCACATGATTTATCTTTATAACCATCAATGTGAGGTTGGAGTTAATGAAATGGATTTGGGTATGAGATAGATGCATATTGCATTATCATTACTTGTTGAGTTAATAATCCTTTTATGATTTGTTGAAATGTTAAAATTCCTTGATTTATTTTAGCTAACCATTGTTAGCTTATATGTTATTGATATTTATTGATTTTAAATTATTTTGTTGAAAGAATATCAAAATTTCATTGGCTTATTACTTATGTTGAAATTTTGTTGAAGTATAAGTTATTAAACTCTTGACTTTGGATCTTGGGTTCATTTGATCCCATTGGTCTTGAGTTTGGGCCTTTAGTACCTAAATCGAAACACTTTGTATTTTTCTGGTTTTACCTTGATTTTGGGGGTTTGACTCGGTATGATGGTTAAAATCGTATACTCTAAATGGGTCAACCTCGAGTATAACTACTAGGCATTCTATTGCCTAACTTATTTTGACATATGCTCAAATTGAAGACTTAAAGACCTTGGATAGAAGATTGTTTGTATTTTTAGAAGGCCACGAGTTTTGTGTGGTTTTATTTATATATTGTAATGATATTTGCATTGTGAACCGTAAACACCTCGCTCTCTTAGTCAAACTAAATTGTTTTAAAATTAGAATCGTGTGATCTTTCACAACATAAAACTCTGATTTGTTGTTGAATCAAGGGTCAAATGATTTAAAAATGTTGTTGTAATCTACCCCAATGAGATGTGTTACAGTTTTGGTCCTTGTGGTTGATATTAATCTAAAGATTTAGTCCAAAATTTGATATTGAGGATTTGTATGGTTTCAAAATCTATCACGCGTTGGCTCATTTGGAGTTACCATCAATCCACCTCCACTAACCATAGCTAATGTGACCAATTCACCCCTCATTTTATATTTTGTATTATTTTGTCATTTTATAAAATAGAGGGACCGTTTTTATGAATAAGATACAACCTCAAATAGAATCCCTGGATGTAGAAACTCCCATTTATTGTTCACCTAAATTATGAAACCCCACCGCCTCTTTCGTCCTCATCCTCTTCCCTCTTCAGTTGCCACCACCACCATCATCATCGTCGCCCGCACCTTCTTCTTTGTAAATGGAAATTTTAGGTGGTTATGGTGGTTTGAGCACTAAAAACAATTAAAATACATGAAATAGAAAAGAAAAAAGATAAAATATGAATAAGACAAAACAATGGTTAAAGGTGTATTACAATAACTTGGAAGTGACCTATTAACACGTTAGTGTTAAAGACCAACCACAATGGATTTTGAAACCATGAGAACTGCCAATATTAATTTTTCAAATATGACCTGAAAACTGTAGATTAATGACAACCATCAAGATTGAAACTGTAATTTACCCCTTTGTATCAGCGTCATGTAAGGGCCCTTCAGCATGTATTGTATCCCTTTTATACCAGTCCCTGAACATAGCCTTGCATTAAGTAGAGGGTTAATACTTGTTAAATGATCAATAATGACGTAAAAACTTAGTAATAATACTTTCCCTCGAGATCATATGATGGCTCGTCATCCTATTGGGTATTCTTCTGTACGGATGCATTAACATGGCCCTATAAAAAGTGATGGATTAGATGAAAGGTTTTCTGCAATCTATGAACTAATAATCCTAAGTTCACATGCAACCTAGAAAAGGATCTATGTTTTCTAATATTGAACATATAACAAAACCTAAAGGCCAACAATTATTTTCTAAAGAATTAAGACAAGAAAAACCAACCTTTGATTTTAGTCTTAAAGCTAGCAGCACAGTTGTCCTGCCTCAAATGAGATCACACCCAATGCAAGAGGAGAAAACAGAATTCCAAAGAGATAGAGTAACAGGTGGTGCAGGATTAGGGTTCCCCAGGGTTCCCTATTTATAGCCTCCAGGTGGTACAGTCAAAACCCTAGAGGAGCCCCTTAATGGACAAGACTTTTGCCCATTTGGACCAAGCCTCTAAAAACCCTAATTAGGGTTTCGAGAATTATGGAGGCTCCTCCATAATCTCGCCAACTGCCTACCACCTTGCCACTCATCACTCAACTATTGAGTAATTACAAAACCAGTCCCTGCACTTTTAATTAATTGAATTAATCACTAAATTAAATCCAATTAATTCTAGATTAATTTCTAATTAATTAATATAGTTTCTAATTAATATATTATCACTATAATATATTAATAAACTATTTATTTCATTTCTATTGATTTATTAAACATTTAATAAATCAACATTTCTCTCTACTGAACTTTCTGCCAAACCTCTAGCTATGAGGGCAACCCAAATGGACTTTGCTTCTATTAATAAGATAAATACAAATTATAAGTCATGGCTTAGACACCTAATCCAAAAGTCTCCCACTTGGATAAGTCTATGACTTTAATTATCAATTTATCTTCTGATTAATCAACAAATCTCAGTTTCCTACAAAAATGCTGTCGAACTCTGACCCAGTCAGTTCTGTCCATAGATAAGTGATCAGATGATCCTCCTTCCAACAATATATTTTCGTACTTGAGACATGGATTAGAACCAATCTCAGTCTGATACTTTGTTTCCCAATTTCTGATTTGCATATGACTTTTAAGACTACAATTGAACACATCAATTAAGTCCTGGTTGGCCAACACTTTCAGTCAACTTCAAAATCATCGAGAGACTTACAGATATCTGTTTCCCGTTAGGGTCAGGGGACGAATAAGTTTCGACTCATACGCTTATATCTTTTACCAGACAAATCACTCACAACAATACGTTTTATAACATCGAGTTACCGATGCGTTTTCGCATTGTCAATGAATAACCGCCTTGCAAATTATAACTCATATCTCTCCACTTCAAGATCATAAGATATTATCGTCCCAACATTGCTCGTGATGTAATCCATGAAGCAATCTATTAAGCGCGGGTTTATCCAATACTCAAATCTCCATTTCCAAGTACTCATGAACGTTGTAGAAATCTTATTGCTATGTCTAACTCCTTATACAATCTACAAACCAATTCACGACAGTATTCGTTCATACTTACTCACTAAAAGTATGATCGACTGTGGACCTTTGAGTAATCAAATTACTCGGAAGTAAACATGCAAAATAAAACACAATAACAAACAATTGAAAAATAGCAGTAAACAATACTCATTAATAAATCTCTAGTATTAAATCACCAAAGTCAATTACATTTGTATTGTTACAAGTTTCAAAACCTATCTAATTACTAAAACTAATATCATCTTTCAATCCTATGCTCCTAGCATGCTGATTGTGCTTGATCCTACTCAGAGCCTTTGTCAAGGGATCTGCCGGATTATCTTCAGATGATACCCTCTTTACAAGGATGTGACCTTCTTCTACTCTATGTCGAATGTAGTGGTACTTTCTGTCGATATGTCTGGACTTTCCATGATCTCGCGGTTCCTTTGTCAGGGCGACCGCTCCTTCATTATCGCAGAACAGTTCCATGGGCTCCTGAATGCTCGGACTACTCCAAGGTCACCGATGAAATTCTTCAGCCAAGCCGCTTCCTTTGACGCTTCACTCGCTGCTATGTACTCTGATTCACACGTCGAATCAACCACCGTCTCTTGCTTGGAACTTTTCCAAGTCACCGCTCCCTCGTTCAAAAGGAATACCTAGCCCGACTGAGACCGACCATTGTCTCTATCTGTTTGAAAGCTGGCATCTGTATACCCGTTGACTCTCAAGGTATCACTGCCACCAAGGACTAACACCATGTTCTTTGTGCTTCGCAGATACTTGAGTATATTCTTGACAGCTATCCAATGCGCCCTTCCAGGGTTTCCCTGGTACCGACTGACCATGCTCAAAGAAATGGCCAGTCAGGGCGAGTACACGTCATAGCGTACATGATCGACCCTACAGCCGAAGCATAAGGTACCCGACTCATGTCAGCTATCTCCTCGTCTGTACTCGGACTTTGAGTCTTACTCAACTTTGCATTACTTTGGATAGGCAGCTCTCCCTTCTTGGAATTTTCCATACTAAACCTCTTTAGTACCTTTTCCAAGTATGTATTCTGACTAAGTCCAATTAGTCTCCTCTTCCTATCTTTCAATATTCTTATCCCGAGAATATAGGCAGCTTCTCCAAGGTCTTTCATGGCGAAACACTTCCCAAGCCAAGAGTTGACATATTGCAAGGTTGGAACGTCGTTTCCCATGAGCAGTATGTCATCAACATACAGCACCAGAAAAGTGACTATACTCCCACTAGCCTTGACATATACGCAAGACTCATCCTCCTTCCTAAAGAAACCAAACTCTTTGACTTTATCATTGAAACAAAGATTCCAGCTGCGAGAAGCTTGTTTCAATTCGTAGATCGATTTCTCAAGCTTACACACCTTATTAGGATACTTTGCATCGACAAAACCCTATGGCTGATTCATGTAAACATCCTCAGCCAACTTCCCGTTAAGGAAAGCGGTTTTGACGTCCATCTGCCAAATTTCATAGTCATTAAATGCAGCTATGGCTAGCATAATCCTAATAGATTTTATCTTGGCCACTGGAGAGAAGGTATCATCATATTCAACCCCCGGGGTTTGAGTGAATCCCTTCGCAACCAGTCTTGCCTTAAAGGTGTGCACCTTTCCATCCATGTCGGTCTTCTTCTTGAAGATCCACTTGCACCCGACTGTCTTTCGACCCAGTACATTATCAACCAAGTTCCAAACTTGATTTCATACATGGACTTGATCTCGCTGTCCATTGCCTCTTTCCACTTGGCAGACTCAGGGCCCACCACTGCTTCCTGGTAGTTAGCTGGTTCATCCAAATTTATCAGTGTCCTGTTACTGACAAACGTGTCTCCATCCGTAGTAATATGGAAACCATAAACCTCGGGTGGCATGCTAACTCTACCGGAGCGCCTAAGAGGTAAGGATACATCTGTCGGACCAACAGGAAGTTCTTCCTCTTGTTGGTTGCTAGTTTCTCCTAAGGTTGTGTCATCTAATGACTCTTCAATTTCTTCAAGATCAATGGTACTCCCACTGTCCTCTTTAGATATGAGCTCTCTCTCTCTCGAAAGACTCCTTGTCTAGCTACAAAGACCACGTCCTCGCTCGATCTGTAGAACAGGTATCCAAAAGACTGTTTGGGGTACACAATGAAGATACACCTCTCCCTTCTCTCTACGAGTTTGTCTTGAGTCTCTCATCTTACGAAAGCCTCACAACCCAAGACCTTGATATGTGCTAATGAGGGAACTTTCCCCGTCCACATCTCATGAGGTGTTTTGACAACCTTCTTAGTTGGGACAAGATTGAGGATATATGTGGCAGTCTCTAAGGCATACCCCCAGAAGTGGATGGGAAGCGAAGCTCGACTCATCATGGAACGAACCATGTCTAACATGGTTCGGTTACGCCTCTCGGCAACATCGTTCAATTATATTGTGGTGTCCTAGGAGGTGATAACTGTAAAACAATTCCACATTCCTTAAGATAGTCAAGGAACTCGATACTAAGATACTCACCGCCTCTGTCGGATCTAAGCATCTTTATCTTCCTGCCCAATTGATTCTCAACTTCGTTTTTCAACTCTTTGAACTTTTCAAAGGTGTCTGACTTATGCTTGATCAAGTAGATATACCCATATCTACTAAAATCGTCAGTAAAGGTCACATAGAACCGCATGCCATCCTTTGTGGTTGATCTAAAGGGACCACACACATATGTGTGTATGATGTCCAACAGACCTTTACCTCTTTCAAAGGACCCTTTGAAAGGTGACTTAGTCATCTTGCCCAAAAGACAAGATTCACATACATCATCCGACTTGAGATCGAATGATTCCAACACTCCATCCTTTTGGAGTTGGGCGATGCATTTCTTGTTAATGTGCCCAAGACGACAGTGTCACAAGCACGCCTTTTCTACACCACTAGAAGAATCAATATAAAGTATACTATGTTCTAAATTGTCAACACATGTTACTGTTTCATACACACCATCATAAGGTAAAGCAGTAAAAATAAAAACACCATTCTTATAGACAGAAATTGAACAATTCAAATTGTCAAAAGAAAACTGAAAACCTTGTTTGAACAATGCATGAAAAGAAATTATGTTTCTTGCCATTTTTAGCGAATAGCAACAATTTATTAAATCTAAACAAACATCACTACTAAGCACTAAACTATAGACACCGATCTTGGTAACAGGCGACGATCTCCTATTGCCCATGATCAGGTTCAATCTACCGTGCTCCACCTCCCTGCTTTCCTTTAGGCCTTGCAAATTAGAACAGATGTGAAAACCAAATCCTGTATCAAGGACCCAAGAACTGGAAAATGGTGAGTTTTTAGATATAGTGTACATACCTGCTGACGTCGGCTTCACTTTGCCTTCCTTGACGTCCTGCAAGTATCTCAGGCAGCTCCTCTTCTAATGACCCTTTTCTTTGCAATAAAAGCAGTCAGCATCTTTGGGGTTGGCAACATGAGGAATGCCGGAAGACTTGGGTCTCGGGCCATTACTGGATGACCCGACATGAACATTTTCCCTCCAGTTCTCTCTGGGAGGGCCCTTTCGTTTATTTCCTTTGCCATGACCAATTGCCAAGACGGGCTGGTTCACTAAGGGTACACTTTTATGCTTCATCCCATCTTCTGCTGTTTGTAGCATGCTATACAACTCATACAAAGAGGTCTGAGTGTTGTTCAAATGATACGCCAGTGTAAACTGGTCATAAGAACCTGGTAAGTAGTTAAGCACTATGTCAATGACCAACTCCTCATCAACAAGCATACCCAGCTTCCTTAGCCTGTCCACATAACCTTGCATGTTTTGCACGTGAGTGCAGACAGACTCTCCGTCCTTTGGCTTGCTGTTAGTGAAGGCTTTAACCACTTCGCACCTCTCGACATGCGCTCGCTTGCAGAACTTTTCCGCAAGGTCCTTGTGTATCTCATAGGGCAAGTCGTCCTCATAGATTCTTTGCAACTCGGGTTTCATTGTAGCAATCATGATGCAGGCCACTTTGGTCACATCATCACAATGTTTTTGGTATGAGGCAACTTCCTCGGGAGTAGTCGTGTCGGGGTCAACTTCAACGAGCTCAGTGTCGAGAACATACTCTTTGTTCTCAAACCGCAGAGCCATTTTTATGTTTCTGATCTGGTCGTTGTAGTTCGTGCCATCCAATGTCACTTTGGAACACAACGAGAGGATTGAAGTGACGTTACTAGAGTTCGAGTGGGGAACAGATTGTTCAGCGGAAGACATATATAAAAGAATGTAGTTTTTTTAATTAGATACATATATGATCCTTAATATTAACCCAATATAATAATAAGGCTAGGATCCAACTATAAGAATTCACAACTTAGAAGAGGGATACCGTAATCTAATTGTAAATTTTATAAAGGTAGGCGAATGACGAATCAGCTAATTCCACCGCGGAAGATAATCATATTATAATAGAATCCTAGTTTGTTTAAGATTTATTGAACTGTTCAATAGCATGTTTAATCTCGGATATGCTCCACTGTTTGTGACTGGGATACCGAGGATCACAAACTGAATGTGAATAATGTAACACCAAATACTTGTGATAAGTATTTGAAAGTTAATTCTAGTAAAAAGGGGTAAATTGGTCATTTTACCATAAAAGGGTAATTTGGTCATTTGACCATGTAAAGGACCAATTATGTAAAAATATTGTTGCTTGTGGCAAAAACATAAGAAAAAAAAGTTTTATTGTGATAAAATGTGAGAAAAGTGCCAAAAGTTCAAGGAATGGAACTTAGGGACTGAAATTGTAAAATCTGAAAATATAAAAAATGATAAATCTCTCCATTTAGGGGCTGAACACCTTGAAGCTACGAGAAGTTTCTTGAAGATGAAAATTCTGAAATTCAGTCACGGGAGAAGAAGAATTTGTAGAATTTGAAACAAGTGTTTGAAGATTATCACATTAAAAGGTTAGTAAGAAAGTTCTAACCTAAGTTTTGTGTGTATTCTTGATTGGCTTTCTTGGGATGAACTGGAAACTGAATTTCAGTTATAATCCAAGTGGTTTTGTATGATTATAAGTAGCAAACATGTTGGTGTTGTAAGAACACACATTAAATTGAAAGTATGTTGCTATTTTTGAAGATTGACAACTTTGATCAAGAACCCTAGATTGTGAGTTCTTGTGATTAACTTGGTTTTAATGGTTAATAATGACTTCTAGATGTTATTTTAGTTGAACTAAATCAGTAGAAGTGATTATAACTTGATAATTTCGGTTTTGGACCAAAATTGTGAAAAATAGGAATTATTGGAAATGGATTGGAATTACCGTTTCCATGGTTTAAAACTTGAAGTAAATGAATGGTTTTGGTCCTAGAACAATTCCCAGTGGTTAAGTCGTGTATTAAGGGCTTAATATGAGAAAATGAGAATTTGTAGCATAAAAATCGGACAAGGAAAACTGCTGAGCAGCAGATCGCGTCGCGATCACCCTTGAGATCGGGTCGCGATCCTGCGCCTGCAAAAAATGAACAAGTTTCTCCTGCCTTCTGTTAAGGCTTGGTCCAATTTTGGGACTTGATGCTAGACTTGTCCGTTTCACCTCAAATTTTGAACATAGGTCTAATATGATGTGAAACTTTGTGGAAAATTTTCGGAATACGTATATGACCTCCCGAAGGTACTGTAGTAGAATACGCGTATTTTGGGAAAAATGTATAATTTGTAGAAAGATGGTAAGTGAAAGTTATCATCTAGAAATGGTCCCCAATTGTATTATATAGGACTCTTGTGTAATAGAGTCATTGAAATGGTTGTTAACCTATTATCATTTTATATATAAATGAATATATAGGTATGGGACACATGGTTGTGGTGCATGCAAAGACAAGAAACAACCGGAATTAAATGCAGCAAGTATCTAGGTGAGTAATCTCACTTATATCATATATGATATGTATTGATTGGACTGTTACAGATTGAAACAGATTTGGGGGACGAAATTTGACAGTTTACAGATGCATTGAAAAGACAATACCGGGTAAGCCGTAAGTCAATGAAATGACAAGAACGGAGCCGTGAGTCTAGGCAACCCGTGAGCCATAAATGTCTATGATATAAAACGTTATTAAATGGTGCGGCCACTTGTGGCTATGATATTGGATGTTATATCCAACTGGTGCGGCCTATTTGGCTATGATATTGGATGTTATATCCAACTGGTGCGGCCTATTTGGCTATGATATTGGATGTTATATCCAACTGGTGCGGCATATTTGGCTATGATATTGGATGATTAAATCCAAATGGTGCAGCCTTATGGCTATGATATTAAACTTGAATCCAAATGGTGCGGCCTTATGGCTATGATATCGGGTTATTGAACCCAACTGGTGCGGCCTTTAGGCTATGAAATAAATGATGAAACTGTTGGTGCGGCCTTAGGGCTATGATATAAATGTTGAAATTGTTTGGTGCGGCTTATATAGCCATGAAATACGGTGCAGTCAATTGTGACTAAGAAATAAGGGACAGATATAGTAATTGAGAATTTATACGTTTATTTTCTCTTATATACGTATTGTTTATGTGACTAACAGATTTGATTTGGACAGTATGCAAATAACAGCTTGTAAGACTATGAAGTAGGATGTGAAATCCTAAGAGATATACGATCAGCCAGTAAGGCTAAGAGTTTGGATCCGATATCCAAATATATATATATTTAGCCGGAAGAGGCTATAGAATGGGACCTTGTGTTGAAAAGATGAGTCAAAAGAGATTCATCATATATAGGGAATTATATATGAACGTGTTTCTTATACATGTTATTTGCAGATGTGATTACTCACTGAGCTTTATAGCTCAGGTTATTGTTAAATGTCCCTGCAGGTTAGCATGATCCTGATATGGGAAAAGATAGAGTCCGTGACTAAAGAAGTGGGACTTGTAGATGCTGTTAGTAGCAGCCCGGCTTCAAAGGAGATTACGATATTTTATACTCTCCTTTATACACTTGTACATGTTTTTAATAAAATATACCCCTTTTGTTATGGTTTTACGTATTGAAAACTTGGTTTTAAATGAAAAATTTTCAGGGGTGTTTTTGTTTAAAAAGCCGGGTGTTACAAGTTGGTATCAGAGCCGTGGTTTAAGTGAACTAGGTGTCTATAGAGTAGATTCCTGGACTTAAACCTTGAGAGATAGTAGACCTGTTGTACAGTTAGGTGTATATACGTATGATATGATACATAAGCTAATTGTTTATTGAATTCTGAAGTATGAACAGTGAATATTATTGGGAGAAATTTAGGGCGTGGAGCTTTAAGTGGTGGACCAGCCCTTTCCCAAGGCTCCATCGAACGAGGGGCAAAGAGACAAGTAGTATAAAAATCCACATGACAAGCAATAGAAGCTGATGTGGTCAGAAAAAGAGAAATTGGTTGCTCACCCTGACTGATATTCAAGGTGAAAGAAAGGTAGTTGAGACTACAAGAAAAGCAGAAAAATATTAGTGGACGCTTCAGAAGAAGTTAACACGATTCAGGTCTAACCTTAAAAGGAAAGGACCAAAATGAAAAAGGTGATGTGGTGTAAGAAGTGCAGGAAAAGCACTCAGAAAAATTGTAGAGTTGAGACTCTACCGTTGAAATGCTAAAATTACAGAAAATAGGAGCATATTGCTCGAGCTGTTGGATGGAACGGAAGTGTTTCCAGGGCGGAGCTATAGATCACTTTCCTACGAAATGTTCACATGCTAAATGTGGAGTAACGGGTGATAAACCCAGGAAAGAACGGGGAGGAAAGAAAGAAGAAACGAATGGTCGAAAAGGACCAGTGGTACCATGAGCATTCCAGCAGACTGTGGAAGAAGCTCGTGAGAAAACTGATATAGTCTCAGATATAATTGTTTTGAATATAATCCCCGTGTATGTTATATTTGATCCATGAAGCTATGCTTTGGATCGGTGACTCTGATGTCTTATTTGAATATTTCATCAACGATTATGGATGAAAATTTGGAAGTAGCTATAGCAGATAGCAAATATGTTCGAGGTATTGAACACTTGGGAGGTAGTCTGCCTAGGATTTACGGGACCATTTTTCCCTATAAATCTGAAGCCGATGACTACCAATGAATCTGAAGTAATTGTACGTATGGATTGGTTAGCAATGAATTATGCTAACATAAATTGTAGAAACAAGAACATTATGGTTCTAAAATCAGAAATGAAACGGATGAAAAACCACGGTAAAAGACCGTTGTTGAGAATACCGGTTATTTTCCTTTGCTTAAACTCGGATAAGAGTTAGTAAAGGAAGGATGTTTTAGTTGGCATATGCAGTATTGGCCAAGCTAAATAAAGCGGCGGTAGAAGTGTAAAACTTTAAATGAATTCTCGGATGTTTCTTCCAAAGAACTTCCAGAATTTCCGCCAGACTGATGAGAAGAGTTTATGATTAAACTGGTTTTGGGAGCCATCTCTGTTATTTAGGCTCCGTACTGATTAGCATCTGTAGAGATGGCAGAGTTGAGAAAGCAATTAGAAATTCTCGAATCGGGGTCTCATACGGCCGAATGTGTCATCGTGTGGAGCCCTGTCGTGTCTGAAAAGAAGAAAGATAAGTTGACGTGTATATGCATTGACTACCGAGAATCTGATATTCTCAAAACCAGACTGAATATGATGTATATTTGTACCAGATATTGGAGTTACTTCGCTGAGTAAAGTGATATGTGAAGTTCTCCAAGTATGAAAATTTGGCTAAAAGAAGTTTCAATTCTTTAGGCACGTTAATAACACCGAAGATGATAAAGTAGATCCAGTGGAAATAATGCTGTGATAAAACGGGAACCGCCTTGGAATCTGAAAGAAATTTGTAGTTTCCTGGGATTGGCGGGTTACAATAGGAGAGTTGTAGAAAACTGATCCTTGATTGCTGTCTAGTTGACTTAAGTTGACAAAAAAAAAATGAAAAGGTTGAGTGGGTAGAAAAAACCACAAGTAACTTTTCAAAGGTTGAGACAAACTTTGTGTGAAGCTCCGGTGTTAGCATTATCGCTAAGCGGAGAAGATAATTTAATTTACAGAAATGTATCCAGAATTGACTTTGGGTACATGATAATGCAGTAGCAATTATGACTTTGGCATTGAAGCTTTGGAAACACTATTTATATGGTGTAAAGCTTACGAAATTGATCAAAAGGAAACTAAATATGAGATAATAAAGATAGATGGGTTACTTAAAGATTTCGGGTATGAAATCTTGTACCATCTCGAAAAGGCAGATGTGGCTATAGATGCCTTGAATTGAAAAGAATATCCTTTGAAGGTTACATCCACATGTATGAGTGTGGCGAATTGATTACCTGAGTTGATTCGGGTAGCACAGAAAGAAGTGTGCAAGTCTGAAAACGTGAAAAGTGAATGAATGAATGATTGAATATTAGAAGAAGCTAGTTGGAAAATCACAGTGATTTAAAACCCTTGGTGGTTGTGTATGTAGATTCCAATGCAAAGCGAAACATGAGACTTATTTTGACAAGATGCATATTGTAGTAGATATGCAGTATACCCGGAGCAATACCAGACTGTATAGGATGATAAAACCTATGCATTGGTGGCCGGGAATGAAGCAAAATATGTGAAAAGGTGTTTGACATGTTGCAGGTAAAGTCAAATCATTAGAAGCATACGGAAAAAAATTTAGCCGTTGTCGATCCCAAAGAAGAAATGGGACGATATTATTATAGACTTTAGTAATAAAGTCTTCGCAAGTACCGCATGGGTATGACACCATATGGGTAATTGCAGATCGATTGATGAAATCAGCGTAAATTTATACCGACTAGTGAAGAAATTAAGATCGAAAAGTAGTGAAAAACTACATAGATAGAGTAAATAGTCGACGTGAGTTATCGGCGCTGATTGTACTGGGTCGAAATAGTATATTTATTCTTTGATTTTGGTATAGTCACTAGGAATAATTAATTCAAAGGTACCGTATATTGATGGACGAGGCGACATAAGGATGCAGACTCTAGAAGATATGCTTGAAATTTGCATAATATACCCTGGTGGAAGATGAGGAGATCGTCTATCTTTGGTAGAATTTGTAAGAAATAACAACTTGCATACTAGTATTCTGATGGCTCGCGTGGGGTATTGTATGGAGTACTGTGTCCTACTCCGCTTTGTTAGATTGAAACTGTGAAAAAGCCGTTGACTAGATCCTAGACTGTGGTACAAGTCAAAAAGAGGACTTGATGAATACGAGAAAATTTGAAAATGGCTAAGAGTCAGTAAAAGTAGTATGTGGATCATCGAGTAAAACCGTTGAAACTCTAAGTAAGGGAATATAGTGGTAATCAAAATATCCCTTGGAAAGACTAAGATTTGTTTTGGGACGAAAGGAAAAGTTGAGTCCTCGTTTTATTGGACCTTTCCATATATCCCAAAGAAAAACATGTATTGATAAATTTCAATGAATACCTCCGGTTGAAATGAAGGTAGATAAGTAGTTAAGGTACCCGGGACAACTGGAGGAATGATAGATGAACAGTGATATAATTACGAAATAAGAAGACTATTATGGTAAAAGTGCTTTGGCAATACCATAAAGGTTTCCATATGATAGGGGAAACCGAAATTTTAATCGAATAGAAATGCCCTCAACTCTTTGTTTGATTCCGAGGACGGAATCTCTTGAAGGAGGGGAGAATTTGTAACACCAAATACTTGTGATAAGTATTTGAAAGTTAATTCTAGTAAAAAGGGGTAAATTGGTCATTTTACCATAAAAGGGTAATTTGGTCATTTGACCATGTAAAGGACCAATTATGTAAAAATATTGTTGCTTGTGGCAAAAACATAAGAAAAGAAAGTTTTATTGTGATAAAATGAGAGAAAAGTGCCAAAAGTTCAAGGAATGGAACTTAGGGACTGAAATTGTAAAATCTGAAAATATAAAAAATGATAAATCTCTCCATTTAGGGGCTGAACACCTTGAAGCTACGGGAAGTTTCTTGAAGATGATAATTCTGAAATTCAGTCACGGGAGAAGAAGAATTTGAAGAATTTGAAACAAGTGTTTGAAGATTATCACATTAAAAGGTTAGTAAGAAAGTTCTAACCTAAGTTTTGTGTGTATTCTTGATTGGCTTTCTTGGGATGAACAGGAAACTGAATTCCAGTTATAATCCAACTGGTTTTGTATGATTATAAGTAGCAAACATGTTGGTGTTGTAAGAACATACATTAAATTGAAAGTATGTTGCTATTTTTGAAGATTGACAATTTTGATCAAGAACCCTAGATTGTGAGTTCTTGTGATTAACTTGGTTTTAATGGTTAATAATGACTTCTAGATGTTATTTTAGTTGAACTAAATCAGTAGAAGTGATTATAACTTGATAATTTCGGTTTTGGACCAAAATAGTGAAAAACGGGAATTATTGGAAATGGATTGGAATTACCGTTTCCATGGTTTAAAACTTGAAGTAAATGAATGGTTTTGGTCCTAGAACAATTCCCAGTGATTAAGTCGTGTATTAAGGGCTTAATATGAGAAAATGAGAATTTGTAGCATAAAAATCGGACAAGGAAAACTGCTGAGCAGCAGATCGTGTCGCGATCACTCTTGAGATCGGGTCGCGATCCTGCGCCTGCAGAAAAATGAACAAGTTTCTCCTGCCTTCTGTTAAGGCTTGGTCCAATTTTGGGACTTGATGCTAGACTTGTCCGTTTGACCTCAAATTTTGAACATAGGTCTAATATGATGTGAAACTTTGTGGAAAATTGTCGGAATACGTATACGACCTCCCGAAGGTATTGTAGTAGAATACGCGTATTTTGGGAAAAATGTATAATTTGTAGAAAGATGGTAAGTGAAAGCTATCATCTAGAAATGGTCCCCAATTGTATTATATAGGACTCTTGTGTAATAGAGTCATTGAAATGGTTGTTAACCTATTATCATTTTATATATAAATGAATATATAGGTATGGACACATGGTTGTGGTGCATGTAAAGGCAAGAAACAACCGGAATTAAATGCAGCAAGTATCTAGGTGAGTAATCTCACTTATATCATATATGATATGAATTGATTGGACTGCTACAGATTGAAACAGATTTGGGGGACGAAATTTGACAGTTTACAGATGCATTGAAAAGACAATACCGGGTAAGCCGTGAGTCAATGAAATGACAAGAACGGAGCCGTGAGTCTAGGCAAAAGCGGGGCAGACCCGTGAGCCATAAATGTCTATGATATAAAACGTTATTAAATGGTGCGGCCACTTGTGGCTATGATATTGGATGTTATATCCAACTGGTGCGGCCTATTTGGCTATGATATTGGATGTTATATCCAACTGGTGCGACCTATTTGGCTATGATATTGGATGTTATATCCAACTGGTGCGGCATATTTGGCTATGATATTGGATGATTAAATCCAAATGGTGCAGCCTTATGGCTATGATATTAAACTTGAATCCAAATGGTGCGGCCTTATGGCTATGATATCGGGTTATTGAACCCAGCTGGTGCGGCCTTTAGGCTATGAAATAAATGATGAAACTGTTGGTGCGGCCTTAGGGCTATGATATAAATGTTGAAACTGTTTGGTGCGGCTTATATAGCCATGAAATACGGTGCACTCAATTGTGACTAAGAAATAAGGGGCAGATATAGTAATTGAGAATTTATACGTTTATTTTCTCTTATATACGTATGGTTTATGTGACTAACAGATTTGATTTGGACAGTATGCAAATAACAGCCTGCAAGACTATGAAGTAGGATGTGAAATCCTAAGAGATATACGATCAGCCAGTAAGGCTAAGAGTTTGGATCCGATATCCAAATATATATATATATTTAGCCGGAAGAGGCTATAGAATGGGACCTTGTGTTGAAAAGATGAGTCAAAAGAGATTCATCATATATATGGAATTATATATGAACGTGTTTCTTATACATGTTATTTGCAGATGTGATTACTCACTGAGCTTTATAGCTCATGTTATTGTTAAATGTCCCTGCAGGTTAGCATGATCCTGATATGGGAAAAGATAGAGTCTGTGACTAAAGAAGTGGGACTTGTAGATGCTGTTAGTAGCAGCCCGGCTTCAAAGGAGATTACGGTATTTTATACTCTCCTTTATACATTTGTACCCGTTTTTAATAAAATATACCCCTTTTGTTATGGTTTTACGTATTGAAACCTTGGTTTTAAATGAAAAATTTTTAGGGGTGTTTTTGTTTAAAAAGCCGGGTGTTACAAGTAACCAGGCAAATTAGCTTGGTACTCTCGAAGTCAATTACTATCTCTAATTGACGTGCCGGTTAACCACACATGCTCCATCAACAATGGTAAGATCGAGAAACCCATTGCAACTATGAACCCCTATTGGTGTGCCGGTAAACCACACACGCCCCACCAACGTTTCTTAAAGTGTAATGTACAATTTCATGGATCAGCATCAATTCACATTTTTCCTAAAGTAACTAGATTGGGATTTTTATGAATTGTTCTAGTACTTTCAATAATAGCATTATACTTTTAATGAGAATTAAGCGGTCCTATCAAACCCGTTCGACTAACGACACTCCAATAACCAGGAGAGCGGCGGGTGAGAGTGGACACCCATTAGACTACCATTTTATAGGCAGTCTCCTTATACCCTATTTATAGGTCAGTTTTGTGAATGAGGCCTACTAACGGTATGACTAACCAATTTTATCTTATACATATAAAATTATCTATTAATTATAATATATATAAGATGTATTTTAAACTTTTAAAATATTTTAGGTTTATTCTTTTAATTTCGCAAATTAACATTTAATTTCAAAAATTAAATTTAAACCTTTAAGTGATTTAATTTATCTTTTAATTAAACAATTAATTAAATTAATTAAATCAAGATAGGCATCACAAATTAATCAAATTAATTTAATACTATCTTAAACCCCTAATTTTCAAAAATTGCAAGCAAAGGGTTTAAGGTTTCCAGTTTTTAAATAATCACAATTACCAAAAGTAAGAAACCTGCAAAACCCTAGCATATGGAAATCGCAAATAAGGGGTGGAGGCTAGGGTTTTTGAAAACCTTATCCACCTTGTCGATTTGGCCTTCTCAAGGGTTTAATTTTCGCAAAAAACCCTTGATCAAACAAAGCAGTTATAGCAATTCAATCAGAAAAACAGCCAAAGCTATGATACCGCTGAAAAGTTTTCTGCAATCTATGAACTAATAATCCTAAGTTCACATGCAACCTAGAAAAGGATCTATGTTTTCTAATATTAAACATATAACAAAACCTAAAGGCCAACAATTATTTTCTAAAGAATTAAGACAATAAAAACCAACCTTTGATTTTAGTCTTGAAGCAAGCAGCATAGTTGTCCTGCCTCAAATGAGATCACACCCAATGCAAGAGGAGAAAACAGAATTCCAGAGAGACAGAGTAACAGCTGGCGCAGGATTAGGGTTCCCCAGGGTTCCCTATTTATAGCCTCCAGGTGGTACCGTCAAAACCCTAGAGGAGCCCCTTAATGGACAAGCCTTTTGCCCATTTGGACCAAGCCTCTAAAAACGCTAATTAGGGTTTTGAGAATTATGGAGGCTCCTCTATAATCTCGCCAACTGCCTGCCACCTGGCCATTCATCACTCAACTATTGAGTAATTACAAAACCAGTCCCTGTACTTTTAATTAATTAAATTAATCACTAAATTAAATCAACCTTTCTCTCTACTGAACTTTCTGCCAAACCTCTAGCTATGAGGGCAACCCAAATGGACTTTGCTTCTATTAATAAGATAAATACAAATTATAAGTCATGGCTTAGACACCTAATCCAACATTAGATACTGATAAATGATCAGGATTTATGTAAATATCTGCCACTAATACTTTACCTCTGTATCATGCTAGGGTCCCACAAATTATGTGCTACATCGTAGTACGAGTGTACCACAAATACCCACTGGGATAAAATATCACACCATTTTGTGAAGCCGGTCATTTAAGGCCGAGTTTAATGGCGTCACAAACATAGCTTAGATTCATGATAAACACTTATGTAGTATGACAACGCCTAGTAGTATCAAGTATTTTAGGCGTTGTTGAGCCCTGTTCTTGATGAAATTATATCAGATATATCTTGGTATTCTCACTTTTCGTGCCAGGACTTGTTTGGAAGAAAAGAATGAAAACCGGGACTAAAAGCGTGCAAAAGGAAGAAGTTTGGAAAAGAATGAAAAATCAAGGAAACACGTACGCACGCCGCGGGTTTCTCAAATGCGCGACGCGGGCTTAAGGCGGTGTAACACATTCAAATGACGAAAAAACGGGGAAAGATAAGTACGCGCGCCGCGGATTCTTCATTTGCGCGGCGCGGCTGTGGGAAATTTGCAACTATAAATAGAGTCATTTCCAGCCAAAAACCCTAGCAAAGACCGGGTGTAAAATCGACCTTGAAGCTCTTTGACTCCAAGATTTAGTTTCAGCAACTTCTTAATTGGTATTTTTATGTTTTGGATTTTATTTTCAATTAGTTAGATAGTATTAAGCTTTGGCTAGTGTCTTTGGGAGTGACACCCACTGATATTGAGCTTTAGTTTCTGTTTTAGTAGCATTTGGTTACTGTTTTGATGCTTGGAATTGAGTTTGATTAATGAGAAGCATTTGGTTACAAGTAATATTGATATTTCGGTGTTTTGGATGTTTGTTTTGTGTTTTGATTGTTTGAGTTGTGATTGGATGTGTTGTGACCTTGTTTGGGACTGTTTTCCTTTGCTGATTTCAGTAGCCAACTAGGTTAGTTTTAGGTATTAAACCTTAGCTAGTAACTGTTCAGTCAGAACTTTAGTTGTTAGCTAGTTTATGCCTTGTTCGGTTTGGATGTTTTGGATGCCTTTGTTTGCTTCTGATTCAGAGATGTACTTCTGATTTCAGAAAGTGACTAGGTTTGTTTGAGTTGAGCTTAGCTTTGTTTGACTTGGGTTTGTTTGATCATTGCTTTTGAGTATAGTAGTTAGGTAGGTAGAAACTAAAAGTCCTACGACTGTAGCATGACACTACTAGTTGGTAATCTGTCATCTAGGCTAACCACGAAGCTCCTGCGGATCGACCCTGACTTTCACTGTGCTAGTGTGTGTTAGGTTTTCTTTATTTTTGACCGCACGACGACCTAGGCGTGTCATAGTACTTCGAACGCACCCTAGGAGAAACTAATAACCTTTTTGCATTTGTCCACATCTGCGTGCAATTGCTTTATGATTTTGTCATTCTTTACTTTCTTTAGTGTTGTTGGTGTCTCATGTACCGTACCTGATATGATTATTTTGTGTAATGAACCTGATTAAGACATGTGTACTGAACCTGATATGATTACTTTGTGTAATGAACCTGATTTTGTGTCATGAAAATGATATTGCGTGATTACAATCAATAAATCCAATGGTAATTTAAACACAACCTATTAAGTCAAGCAAAAAGATAAACAAAACTAAATAAGATATTTAATTTACCTTTAAATACAATATATAAAGTCAAAAAGGGGGTAAAAACAACCAATTAAGACAACCAAAATAACCATTTTCATTAATATCCAAAAAATTAGATTACATTAGAGGAATCATCTACAATTTGTAAATAAGGACGCCTATAAACACCATCCACGAGAACAAGAGGATTATCTTCAATTTTCAGTTCTTTCCTTCAAGCTTGTTCATCGATTTCAATACTCTCGGAATCATTGTAGAGCAATGTGTACAAGTTTCCTCATCTACCAACCAATAAACTTACAAAATGGTCCATATAGATTCAGTAACATATATTTAACATCCATCCCCAACTAGGGTTTAGTAGAAAAAAAACATTTACCTTCTTTGGACAACCGTAAAATTTTCTTCCAGGGTTAGTATCTGTCCAAGAACTGCGAATCACAACTGGTTGCCAACAATTGCATCTCGTCGTTATTGGATCCGATCATAAAAAAGCGAGAAGAGAAGAGGGGGAATTGATTACGTTTTTAACCCTTTCAAGGATATTAAATAGACTTTAATTGCGAAACGTCCAAGGCACGTGGGCCGTTCTAATGGAGAAAACAAACGACATCCGTATGGAGGGAGTAAGCGTGCAATTAGTTTCCAAATTGAGGATGGTCCAAGGTTAAAAAAAAGTGTTGGGGACTAGGGGTGAAAGTTACCCCAAACCATAAGGACCATTCATGTAATTTTCTCTATTATTTTTTAGTCTTTGCATTTCAAGTATAGAAAAAATGAGTGGCTTTTGAAATAGGTTAAGGTATTTGGCCACACCCTATCGCATAAATGTCCCCCGATTCTAATTGATTTGACATATCCCTTATATATATATATATATATATATATATATATATATATATATATATATATATATATATATATATATATATATATATATATATACATACATGTTAACTTGCGGATTTTATATTATTAGGGCGGTACAGTGTAATTGGAGCTCAACCTACAATGGAAGTTGTGGCAAAAGAGAATATGGTTACAGTTATGGACTGCCATGAAGGGAGGAAACGGAGGAGTTTGTGGAAGATCCCATGGTTGTTCCTAGAAGGATAATGGAGCAATGGAAACCACCATGAAGGGAGAAAAACACAGGAGTTTGGTGGTGTCGGATCTCACATAGGTAATCAATTATCAATAACTAATAACATATTGTAAAACTTATAACTGTAATCTATTAACTCTTTGTTTTTATTTTTGGTATAGTTGAATCATTCAGCCCGAGAAATAATCAGTGGGTCCCACGACCACCTTTATATTGGAAGAACATACAAGTTGTCGGGGCTTCCAGATTCACTCAATAAACGACTAGGTACTTTTATTTTCATATTTATTAAAATGCCACTTTGAATTGTTCTAAAAAATGGTATTCGAGTGTTTGTTTTGTAGAGGTCCGGTGCAGCAGCAGTTCAACTGAACAATGCGCTTTATGTTACCGGTGGATTTGATGGAAAATCCTATTCGAGGTAAAATTTGATTATTAATCTATTATTATCTATTAACAAAATGCTAAAATTTATTATGTGTTGTACCTCTGTTGAAAGCCTTGATCCGTGTGAAGAGAAATGGTCAAAAATTGCAGACATGAACGGCAGGAAAGGTTGCCATTCGATGGTAGTACTGAATGAGAAAGCACAGGTTCGTAAAAGAATATAATCAAATCAACTTTATTTAATCTCCTGTCCATGAATATCTTATATAATAAATCATGTAAATCAAAAGGAGGAATCCCGCCGTATCGCACGAGGGTATCTCCATTTCTTTGTGCATTATAGCATTCTACTTTTTTTTTGTATTATAGTATTCTACTTTCATTATTTTTTAGATTTGCCAAATGGGATGCAAAATTCTATGTCAAAGTCGACGACGATGTTCATGTCAATTTGGGAACGTTTATATCGAAACGTAAAGAAGAACATGAAGCACACTTGTCTAAAAGAGTAAAAAAGGCAATGAAGGTATCAGACGACCATGATTCTGGATTAGAAGCACCGAGTGAGTCTACTACCCTTAATGGAAAATCTAATGGCGAATCTGAAACGATGCGAAATGGTGAAGAACTAGAGAAAACACCAAAGGGTAAAGTACGAGGGGAGTTAAAACTACCTAGAGTTCTTGAGGTTTTAAAGCTATTTTTTTTTCTTTCTTACACATAACTTTTTACCTTAATTGTATACCTTCAATCCTAAGTAACATAAGTTTTTTCCATCAATCATTAGGCTCTATCAGCTACAGGGTTAAGAGCTCTAAGATATGCTCGTGAAGTAGAAGGGATCGGACAAGTTGTGGCATTGGATAATGATAAAGGTTGGTCAATTTGTATATTCATGAAATTTTAAACTACTAAAATATTTATTATTGTTTTTTTTGTTGTAGCATCTGTTGAAGCTTGTTGAAGCTTGCAGAAGAAACATTAAATTCAATGGTTCAGTTGCAAGTGCAAAGGTGGAAACAAACCTTATAGATGCTCGAGTCTATATGCTTACTCATCCAAAGGAATTTGACATGGTATGATTTATAACATCTGAATAATTTTATGTAGTTAAGTTATAATCTTGGTGTTACAACCATAATTTGATGTTGCTCAGGTTGATCTTGATCCTTATGGTTCACCCTCTGTGTTCCTAGACTTTGCGGTTCAGTCAGTTGCCGATGGAGGGATGCTGATGTGTACAGCTACTGACATGGCCATCCTATGTGGAGGCAACGGGGAAGTCTGTTATTCCAAGTAAGATTCTATATTGTATTTTCTTTTCAAGTAACAATATATTTATTTGTAAATTGTAATAGGTAACTTTTATCATGTTGTATTATGAGGTAGATATGGTTCGTACCCACTAAGGGGAAAATATTGTGACGAAATGGCTTTGTGTATTCTCCTTGCATGCATTGAGGTAAATTTTTTATTGTTGTTATAATCTCTAACCAAAATTGCATAAATGAGCTATACACAGGACTAAAAATGTTACAAGAACCTTAAAAAAGGACTAAACTTGCAAGGGAAGACTTTTTGGGACCAAAATTGCAAAAAGTAGTTGTACGCAGGGACAAAAAAACATTACAATAACTTTAAAAAAGGATCAAACTTGCAAGATAAAACTTTTTGGAACCAAAGTATAATTTTCAATAAGAAAACATTTGAAAGTTACAATGCTATAATTGGGTGATTTCTCAGAGTACAATGCCTTAATGATGATCTTGACCATGATTTTCAACTAAATACAGAGAACTAACCACCCTTCATGCATCATCTGAGGAAGTTACTGAATGGTTAAAAAAATAACCCAAACAACACCCCGACTCAAGAATCAAGAGCAGCAAGATCTAACCAGATGGGCCGTAAGTCTTTCCCTTATAAAATCATATAGACATAACGACCAAGGAGTGTTTTATGCATTAGATCTTGGGAGGACACATTTTCATGTTTTGCTACTTGCAAAATTTAGCGATGTACTTTGATTTGTTCATGTATGATAACACTGTACACAATTATAACATTATACTTTCAGATTTTTCTTATTAGGACATTATAGTTTGAAAAACCAGGAACCAGCGCATCCGGACCCGTACTCCAGCTCCCCCGAACCAGTGCGAAGCACGGGCTCAAACTAGTTATAGTCAAAATAGATGGAGTAGAGTGAAAGAAAACACAGCTTTTGAGAGTAATCAAAGTGTATTGTTTTGTATGTTTGAATTACATTGATCACTCGATTTATAGAGCTAAAACAAAACATATTCTACAACTACCCAGTAGAACAATAGTAGGGAACGGACACGTAGCTGTTAAGGGTCTATATCTATATTTTATATATATCTTATAAAAGAAGTATTTTTTCTATCACCACATTCATTTGAAACCCCAAATCTTTCAACTTCCTTTTTAATTTGAGGTTTTTTCCTTTATCTCACATTGCTCCACATACATATATAACAATTTATATTTCTCTTATATAATACAATACATTTGCTTCCATTCTTCATCAAACTTGATCTTTCAAGTCTTTTATTAATTAGTGATCATTGTATCATAAAACATGCTTTTATCGCAAGTTTTAGAATATTTTTACTATTTAGTTTCAAATATACAAAGTATTGAAACTCAAAAATAAAAATAAAAATTACTAAAACATTTAAGATTTTGACTAGGTTGGAAGTTATAGTATGTCATTTATAAAAAGTGACACCGGTGTAAACATTTTTCGATTCACCAAGATGTAGATACGTAGAGATTTTAAAATTACTTAAAACTAAAACTTGACTAGGTTGGAAGTTTATAGTACGTCGTTTGTAAAAAATGACACCGATATAAACATTTTTCGATTCATCAATATGTTTATACGTACAAATTTCCAATTGTTAACGTTTTAACCATCTATTATAAAGGAGATTATTCAAACAATGTGGTTTAACATTAATCTTGATCATAATATGACTTTCAAAGTCTAATATTAATTAAATACCATATTATCGTACAAACATTTTTTTCAAAGTGATAAAGACTTCTATTTATAGGTTTTAGTTTCCAAAAATATTAAAACTCAAAATGAAGATGAATATTGTAAAAAAAACTTTTGAAAACTGGCTAGGTTACAAATTTAAAGTATGTCGTAAAAAAATGACAAAGATGTTGCGTTGCACATATATAACCTTTAATTTTCTCTTATATGGTACCACTTTTTAGGTTCTCTTATAAGTTTTTAGCGTACCATTGTTTTCAAAGTCTATTGTTAATTAGTGTTTGAATCTCAAAGTTTCAACAATTATCCTATTTTGTTTTAACTTCAAAAATCATTTAAACTAAAAGATGAATATTTAAAAGAACTAAAAACTACTAAAATCAATTTAGTTGCAAGTTCATAGTAAGTCGTGTGCCACAGTTCAATGTGTGATGGCAATGTTTTAAACATTTTATTTTGCTTTCATAAGATTTATGCACATGAAACTTTCAAAAAGTAACCGTTTAAAGTTCAAAAAAAAATTTGTTCATATAAATATTATAATAGATGTCATTTAATCAATATGATTCACCAATCAATACAATTCAAGATAAATTTTTATCATGTACCACATTAATTTGAATTTATTAGAAAAAAACATATCATAGTGGACATCGGTGAGTACCCGTCGAAATTTTAGGAAAATGGTCTTAAAACTGAAAACAAAGGTTCCTGGAATGTTGCAACTGATTCCTAATTTGGTTATAATCAAAAACACAAAAGAACAAAGATATTAGAGAAATGATTTTAGCCACTCTACTTATAGATGTTTCCTTTCCATTGAAATTTGTGTCTTAAGTTATGTGGGATGAGAAATGTATTAGTCTCTTTAATTATAGATTTTTGATTTCTCTTCATTTGTGTTCTTAAGCGATGTGGGATAAGAAAATGACACAAAATGACACACTATGAAGGAAATTTTGATCCCACATCGTCATGATAAACCAACTCAATAAGCATTTTTATTCTATAAATAAATGTTCCCCTCAAATTAAAATAATTATATAAATCATTATATATTTTTATTGTTGGAAACATTTCCAAATAGTAAAGTTGAAGGAAATATATAGTTAAAATTTTATTATTTTTTAATGAAGTTGAGCTTTAAATATTTAGCAAGTCGATCTGAGATGAGGTATGGATTCGTTCATCAAGTTGCACAAGATCACATGCATTGTGTTGAATAATGCAATTTTGAACTTTTATTTATTATGCAATATCGTTTATAAAAAATAACGATTTCTATTTTTCTCAAAGGTCATTCAATAAATATACTTCGAGTATTCTAACTATATTTATTTTTTTATTATAAATGAAGTCATTCAAATCAATATGGTTCAAGATAAATGATTTATCTTTTACCACATCAATTTGAGGTTTTTTCTTTATCTCGCATTGCTTCACATACACATATAACATTTTATCTTTCTCTTATATAATACAATTAATTTACGTTCATTATTTAGAAAAGCGTATACTCTTAATTTAAATTAAATATTTGAAATTAAAACATGACTAAATACACAATCTTTAAATTGATTTTAAAATAGATAAAAGTAAAATTAAATTTGAAATTTTACAAAAACTTTATCCAAGCACAACCTGTTGGTAGACTACCAAACTTATGTGGTTTGAGATAACTCTTTATCTTAAACCATATTAATTTGATTTTTATTTGATACATTGTATTTATTCATTAAAATTGTTAAAATTCGTTGTCTTCCAAATTTATGACACATGTATATATTATCATATAGTTAAAAATAATGAAAATATTTTTCTATATAATTTTTTTAATTTGGAGTAAAATAACATGTATTTGTTTATATTCTAACTACTTTAATTTGGAGTAAAATAACATATATTATTATATAAATATTTAAATAAAAAAATATATGCATAAATGGTTGTACCCCGTGTTGAAAAATAGTACTTTTGTTTTTCTTCCCCATACAAATAATAGAATCGGTGTTCAGCCCAAAAGCCAAATCATATTTTGGTTATGGACTTAGTTTAACAAGAGTCATATATATTATTCTAACTTTTTTTCAAATTTATCCTCCTATTCATGTTACATGACAACTGTTATATTTAATAAAATTAATAATGTTTTAAAGGGTTGTGCTATAAATACCTCATATTACATTTCGTACCCTAGACATCCATCATCAAAATGAGTTTTAATTATATTAGTTTTTTAATCTATAAACCTTTATTGATTTGACTAATTGATTTATTTTATTCTTTTTTTTTTGGTCTTTTTTTGTCTTTTCCTTTATTATTATTATTATTAGAGTAATTGTATTGATTCCTACTTTTATTCCTATCCATGTGAAATTATGGCAAGTGTCTATTTAGTAAAAATAATAATATTTTAATACACATGTCACAATTTAACATGGGTAGGAAGATTAGTAGGAATAAAAAGTAGGAACAAAAACAATTTCTTTTATTGTTATTATTATTATTATGATTATTATTATTATTATTGTTATTATTATTATTTTGTTTATTATTATTATTATTGTTATTATTAGGTTTATTGTTATTATTATTATTAAATTATATTTATTATTAAAAAAATTTATAAAATTATAACAATTTGTGTTTATTGATAATCTAATGCCTTCTTTTTTGTCGTTCAAAGTTATTCAGTCGTTTATAAAACACGTGGTTGTATGTATAATTTATTATTTATAAAATCCTTCGCGTTTATACCGTTTGTAGGTAATCGAAATTCACGTTATTGTTAGCCGAAAATCATCATTCTTGATCCGTCGACCCAATTGTACACCATCTTTGTTTGTCCAGGCATGTGCGTGCGTACTGATAAGAATATTCTGCTGAATGAGAAACATTGTATAGTGTTCGACTAAATGTTTATCTTCGCTATCCAGCTAATGAATCATGTAATTGCAATATTGGACCAAACTTTGCATTGTTATTATTATTTATATTGTTATTTTTATACATTCGTTCGAATTTAACATAATCGTTTTGATATAATTTGACTTAATTTTATAAAATTATAAACGTCGTTCGTTGTGTCGTAATTACTTTAAAAATATTGTTTATTGTTACTAAAATGTAAAAATTATAAAAGCATTAATTTGACATTCGTTCGAATTTGACATAACCGTTTTGATATGATTTGACAAAAAAAATTAAAATTATAAACGTCATTTGTTGTGTCGTAATTATTTAAAAAAACTATTGTTTATTGTTAATAAAATGTAAAAATTACTTTAAAAAAACTATTGTTTATTGTTATTAAAACGTAAATATTATAAAAAGTAAATTTATTATTATTGTTTTTCTAATAATAAAAATAATAAATCAAAAACTATTACTAAAAGAAATGAAAAGGAAAACGAAAAGACATAAATAAACAAAATAGACAAAAGACAAAAATAAAAAAAAAAAAAAAAAATCAAATCAGGGGTATAATTAGACAATAGAGGGTATGTATAGAATGACCATATGTGCTATAAATACCCCCCATTACATTTCATACCCACTAAATATTCATCAAATCAAAATGAGTTTTAATTATATTAGTTTTTAATCTATAAACCCTCATTGATTTGACTAATTGATTTGTTTTATTCTTTTTTTTGTCTTTTGTTGTCTTTTTCTTTTATTATTTTATTATTATTATTATTATTATTATTATTATTATTATTATTATTATTAGAGTAAATTACAATTTTAGTCCCTATGGTTGTCCAAAAATTACACTTTTGGTCATCCTTTTGGTTTTTCACGCTCATGGTCTCTGAACTGTACTTTTGCTTACACTATTGTTCCATTGGCCAGGTAAAAAGACCAATATACCATTTTTAATTTCTTTTTTACTTTTCATTTAATTTATTAATTATTAAATTAAAAAAACAAATCTCATTCCTCCTTTTCCGGCGACGTCCTCCGTCTCCCCTTCTACCACACCTGCGTTTGCCTCCCCCATCTCCCCTTCTGCCACCACCGGAGATGTTATTTCTCAGTCTTGTTCTTCGTTTTCCAGAATCATTGGTATTAGAAATCAATTTATTCAGCAACAACAAAACTCACGCACACACTCAATTTCATCTCCATTCTTGTGTGCCTTGAATCAAGATCGAAAGGGAAATCACGATTGACAGAAGGAGAAAAAAAAGGAATAAGAAATCAATAAAGCTGGAAACACACACACAAAAACTTGTTGTAACCTATTGATATCATCATCGAACGTCCTTTGGGGGACGGTTTTGGGCGTTAAACCATTGTTGATGACGGCAGAATTTAGTTACAGTGGTCCGAACATGGTGATCCACAAATATTGAAGCCGGACGTGATCAGACTCGGAGTAAATAAACATCCTTGTAGGTTGGCGTTTAAAAAATCGGTGGTAGACTAGATTCCCTTTACTCTAAGCTTGATTCGTTTAATTGAAATCCAAATCAAGATTTTGGTCTCCCCCACCGAAACGCCTACAACGTGAATTGTAGATCTCGAAGAGTCTTTAAGGTAACCATTTCATTTCTAATCAGACATGATCTCGATCTGTAACTTGACCCATCTCCGATCTGGTCAGGATCTTCCTCATTCCGCTAAGCTCTTGCTCCAAGCTTTAAATGTGGTTGCTGGTGTAGTCCATGGTGGCTTTAAGGTGCGCAACTTGGCGGAGAGCCGCGTCACGTTGGAGAATCGCTCCCAGAGTGACAGCGGTGGCGGCGGTCGGTTATTTGGGAAGTTGGTGTTGGGTTTTGAGGGTCTTGGCGGCGGAGAAAACAGAACGGCGAGTGTTGAGTTGCTCGAAAAACATGGCTAGAACCACGAACCTTAATGGCATTCTAGGTTTTTGAGAGTCCGGATCTGCTGCGACTGATGAGTTATTGGAACATGGATGAACGCACATAGGGTTGAGAACGGTGATGAAGATGAATTAAGGATCTGAAGCCATACACACGAACTGTAACTCACGCTTTTCCCTAATTCTGACCAAGTACATATAGTGGGTTTAAAATTAGAAGAAACCTAGTTCGCATTTTTTCTTTCCGTGGGCTTCCTTGTGTGCATAACTGGAATAGGGAAAAGAAAACAAGATGGACCAAATCAAATTGGCCGATTGAAGGGACGAGCTCCGAATATTATCTCCGGCGAATGAAAAACCCAATTACCGGATAGTGGGGGCTACGGTTTGGGGGGGTTGAATTTTTCTTTTTTTTTTTAATTACCAAAATAATAATATTTCAAAAAAAAACTAAATTAAAAAGGGTATATTGGTCTTTTTACATGGCCAAGGGACCAATAGTGTAAGCAAAACTGCAGTTCAGGGACTATGAGCGTGAAAAACCAAAAGGATGACCAAATGTGTAATTTTGGGACAACCACAGGGACCAAAATTGAAATTTACTCTTATTATTATACATTTCTTATTAATAGTTTTTATAAAATTATAACCGTTTGTGTTTATTGATAATCTAATGCCTCCTTTTTGTCGTTCAAATTTATTCAGTCATTTATAAACCAAGTGGTTGTATATATAATTTATTCTTTATAAAATCCTTCGGTTTATACCGTTTGTAGGTAATCGAAATTCACGTTATTATTAGCCGAAAACCGTCATTTTTGATCCGTCGAGCCATTTGTACACCATCTTTGTTTGTCCAGGCTTGTGCATGCGTATAGATCAGAACATTCTGCTAAATAGGAAACATTGTATAGTGTTCGACTAAATATTTATCTTCGCTATCCAGATAATGAATTGTGTAATTGTAATATTGGACCAAAGTTTGCATTGTTATTATTATTTATATTGTTATTTTTTATAAATTCGTTCGAATTTGAAATAACCGTTTTGATATAATTTTATAAATTATAAACGTCGTTCGTGCAAGTGATCTCCAGCCTAGCTGGTAGTGATGCATCGGGTTATATACCCATGTGGGGGGAGGTTCCGGGTTCGATCCCGGTTCCAAGCCCCTGTGGGGTATTTTCCCAGGTGAGGTGGGGGTTGACACTTTGGAGTGTCAAACAATGAGGGACGGTTAAAAACCCGTCACAAGGTGTTCGACTCCCGCGCCGTTTCAAAAAAAAATAAACGTCGTTCGTTGTGTCGTAATTAATTTAAAAAAACTAACTTTTATTATTACTAAAACATAAAATTATAAAAGGTAAATTCATTATTATTATTTTTCTAATAATAATAATAATAAATCAAATATTAAATAGTATTAACAAAAGAAAATAAAATAGAAAAAAAGACATCAAAAAAAACAAAATAGATAAAAGACAAAAAAACAAAAAAAACAAAAAATAAATCAAATGAGGTATAACTAGAGTATAGGAGGGTATGTATAGAATGACTTTTTATTTTAATCTCCTTACTTTTTATCTTTGTAATAGACCTAGAGTGTTAGTTATATTTGATTGATGTATGGCCAGTGAAGTGATTGAGGACTTGTGTCATATTGTTGTTAACAAATAAGAGCATCCATAATGGTGGAGCTTTTTATAAGAGCTTTTTCAAAAAATTTTATGACATGTCATTGCCACATAATTATATTAAAAAGCTTATAAATCTTCCACTATAGTAAAAGCTTTTTCATTAAGCTTTTTCATAAATCTTGATACATTTAATTATTTTGTATAAATACAAATATCAATAAAATAATAATAAATATTAAAAAGCTTGAATGGTAGAGGTTTTTAATGGCAAAGTTATATGAAAAAGCTTTGCTAACAAAAAGCTTCCACTATGGTTGTTAAAGATTTTTTAATTGAAAAAGCTCTAAAAAAAACTTTGAAAAAACACCATAGTGGATGCTCTAAATTAGGGTCCTCCTATACTTCTCCCCCTTATGGAGAGAGAAGTTGTGACAAGATATTTAATATTCATTTTATTTATGATTGTAATCCAAATCCATCACCATGCTTCATTTAAAATAAATGCTTCTTTTATTTTTCTATTATGAAAGGTACTATATGCGATGAAATATATATATATATATATATATATATATATATATATATATATATATATATATATATATATATATATATATATATATATATATATATATATATATATAATATTTGTATAATTTAACTAACATTATTTATTCCATATTTCAATAAATAATTCATCAAATAATTAACCACTTGCAAATATGATAGACTAATCTATCATTTATTAAAAAGTTGTACACATTTCAAAAAAATAATTCTATCTTCTTTTGTAACTTGCAATTTTAAAAACTATATCATCCATTATAAATACTACTCATTTACAAAGATTAAAATCATCAACTTATAAATTCCAATTGTTACTCATTCACTATCACTTTTATCCATATCTTGAAAAAATTTCAAGTATATTAATCTTGTTATAATATACTTAATCCCCATATAATGACGAGTTTTCATCCAAATGAAGCAACCGAAGCTGTCGACGGCACATCGGCATTTTACACGAACATTGTATGATGCTTAAGTTTATTACGAAACATTTTATTTTGTTATATAATATCGTATAATGTAGCCACATATTAATAATAAATTCATATTTAGGTGTTTGAATCTTGCCAAGAGTTGATAGATTGGACTCAAAAAATTGGACGTTCTCTTGGCTATACTATTATTATCAAACAAAGAAATATAAGGGCAAATGGGCTCTTAACAAAAGTTTTACTTATATGTGATCGTTGTGACATTTACAAAAGTAATAAAATTTCCAGTAGACATACTGGGACAAAAAAAATAATTGTCCGTTCGAGTTAAAGGGTAGATATTCGAAAGTGTATAACTTTTGGACCTTGAGTGTGGTATGTGAAAAACATAACCATGAACCTGCAGATCATTTAGAGGGTCATCCATTTGCAATGCGATTGTCTGATAATGAAACTCGTTTAGTGACCGATTTGACAAGATTAAATGTGAAGCCACACAATATTCTCACGACGCTGAAGGAGCAAAATCCACAAAATGTATCCACGCTTAAGAACCATATATAATGCACGAGAGAAGATCAAAATGAATGAGAAAGCATGTAAAACAGACATGCAAGTTCTTTTGTCATTTTTGCAAGAAGGGGGTTATACTTATTTTTATCATGCAAACGATATATCAAATGCGTTGGAAGATTTATTTTTCATGCATCCAACATCGTTGCAGTTATGACATGCATTTCCATACGTGATGTTGATGGATGCCACATATAAAACAAATAAGTATAGTTTGCCTCTTCTAGAGATTGTTGGAGTAAGTCCAACTAGTTTAACATTTTGCATAGCATTTGTGTTTCTGCATAAAGAAAAAGAATTCAACTATACATGGGCATTAAATTGCCTAAAGTCAATTATAGACAAATATGTTTGCCCTCAAGTCATCGTCACAGACAGAGAATTGGCATTGATGAAAGCGTACAAAAATGTATTCCCCGACGCTAAATATTTACTTTGTAGATGTCATATATCTGAAAGTATTAAGACAAAGTGTTGAAATGCAATAAGGCCACTAAACACTTGGTATTCCTTCACCAAATGTTGGGCATTATTAGTCGAATCCCAAACAGAGGAAGCATATGACTATAATTCTTAACCCACCGTCATATATATATATATATATATATATATATATATATATATATATATATATATATATATATATATATATATATATATATATGGTTAGGTTCAATGGAGAACCAAAATTAAACAACGAACCAAGGAACCAATCCTACGGTCAGAATGCAAAATATCGACGGCCAGAATGAAGGATGTAGAATTCTTAATTGGACGCGCATGTAGCGGATCATAGCGAAAAACCCACTTCAGTTTTTATGTTTTTTTAATTTCTAAGCTTATTCTTTTTTCAAAAAAAAAATTATAATTATACCAAAATTCATAATTTTTCATCCTCTATAAATAAAGATCCATATTGATATACAAATTTTTTTGTTATTTCTTACTTCAAGTTCGTCCAGATTCATATTGTGAACCTGAACTGAACTGCATTATTTTAGATATATTCATTCACATCTAAATGTCAAATCTATCCAATTTTTTCAATAAATTTTTACCAATCACATGTGAATTTTAAATAAATCATTAGGGAATCTCAGTTAATTCAATTTTATATGATATTAAAACATTGGAATAGTAAAAACATTAGTGATTTTTCTTGAATTTACGTCTGAACTTAAAAATATTTTTAAATTAAAAAGTTGTTATTGAATGTTTAACAATTATTGAAAAAATTGAATTCATTGACCATTTACATATGAAATATCTTCCATAAAAATTTAATACAGTTTATATTCAAATTGCGAATTTTAACTGCTAATTGTTTTAGATATGTTAATTCATATATAAATTGTAATTGTATCCTGGTTTTTCAACAATTTTTGATCATTCATATGTGAATTTTAAGCAAATTCATTTGTAGATGTGAATTAATTCGTTTGTGTATGATCAAAAGGTTCAAAATAGTATGCATCTAGTTTAATACATATTAATTCACATATAAATGATCATTGTACCTGATTTTTTTTCAACAGTTTTTGATCATTCACGTGTAACTCTAAGTAAATTAATTTGTGAATCTTAGTTAATTCAATTGTACATTATCAAAATGTTGAAATCATAAAGAACATAAATTAAATTACTTAAATTCAATATGAATTTAGTTAGATTCACATGCAAATTTAAAAGTTTATTTAAATTCACATTAGTTGTTATTGAATGATCAATTATTGTTGAAAAATACAATTTCAATAATCATTCACATGTGAATAATCTTTTATAAAAACTTGTTATGGTTCAGATTTACATTAATTAGGTGTTATGAATCTCAACAACATTTTTGAAGTTTTTTTTTCGTTTTTAGTATATTGATATAGATGTCTATTGAAAGAGAATAAAAAATTATAAATTTTGATATATTCGGTTTTTTATTTCGATAAAAAGTAAGCTCTAAAAAAAAATGAAGTGGGTTTTTTGTTATGATCCGCTACATGCGCGTCCAAGTTAGAAATTTACAACCTTATCTTAGGCCGTCGATAAATTGCATTCCGACGCTCACGATTGGTTCCTTGGTTCCTTGTTTTATTTTGGTTCTCTATTAAACCTTTGTATATATATATATATATATATATATATATATATATATATATATATATATATATATATATATATATATATATATATATATATATATATATATATATATATATATATATATATATATATATATATATATATATATATATATATATATATATATATATATATATATATATATATATATATATATATATATATATATATATATATATATATATATATATATATATATATATATAAATGAAGGTTCAAATAAGAACAATTTCAATAATTATTGAAATTGAGAACAAATATAAGCCACACAATTATATAATAGGCCCCCATCCGCCCCCTTCCACCGCAACCACCACCAAACTTCTACGCCTGCACTACCACCCATCTTACCCGACCCACTCCCACTCCACCTCATTCACCCCACCCTACCCTACCCACCCCCTCCCCCGCCCACAAAAAAGTTATTTTTTTACCAACCACTCCCGCTCCATCCCACTCACCAGCACCCAACCTACCCTACCCACCCCACGCCACCCCTACCCTACCACACCCTCCCTGCCCACCAAAAAAATTTTAATTTTTTTACCACCCAATTCCACTCCACCCACCGACCAACACCCAAACTACCCCGCCAAGCAAAAAAAAAAAATTTTTTTTTACCATCCACACCCGCTCCACTCCACCGACCAGCACCCACCCTACCCTACCCACCCCACCCCACCCTACCCACCTACCCCGCCCACCAAATTTTTTTTAATGTTTTTACCACCCACTCCCGCTCCACCCCACCCTCTAGTCCCCACCCTACCCTACCCACCCCACCCCACCCTACCCTACCCCACCCCGCACCCACCAATTTTTTTTATTTCTTTTCACACTCCCGCTCCACCCACCCACCAGCACCCACCCTACCTACCCACCGTACCCTACCCCGTCCACCAAAAAAATAAAATTTTTAATATTTTTACCACCCACTCCCGCTCCACCGCACCCACCAGCACCCACCCTACCCTACCCACCCCACGTCACCCTGCCCTAACCCGCCCACCAAAAAAATTATAATTTTTTTTACCACCCAATCCCGTTCTACCCCACCCACCAGCACCCACCCTACCCTACCCACCCACCCCACCTTACCCACCTACCCCGCCCCACCACAAAAAAATAATAATTTTACCACCAACTCTCGCTCCACCCAACCTACCAGCACCCACCCTACCCACCCCTACAATTTTTTTTTTCACTCACTCCCGCTCCACCCCACCAACCAGCGCCCACCCAACCTACCCACCACACCCCCCGTACCCTACCCCAACTACCCCCATCCCTACCGTACCATTACCCCTACAATTTTTTTTCACTCACTCCCGCTCCACCCCACCAACCAGCACCCACACAACCTACCCACCACACCCCCGTACCCTACCCCAACTACCCCCATCCCTACCGTACCATTACCCCGCCCACTAAAATTTTTTAAAATTTTTTACCACTCACTCCCGATCCACCCCACCCGACCAACCAGTACCCCACCTTACCTTACCCCTACCACCCCCACCCCTACCCTACCATCACCCTGCCCACCAATTTTTTTTTAATTTTTTATCAGTCACTCCCGATCCACCCCACCCCACCATTAACAAATGCATATATACAAGTGAATGATAGACTTTTAATTAGATATGAATAACAATGTTTAATCACATGTGAATAGTTCAATCATATGTGAATAACATTTTTCGATTCACCAAGATGTATATACGTAGAGATTTTAAAATTACTTAAAACTTTAAAAAACTTGACTAGGTTGGAAGTTTATAGTACGCCGTTTGTAAAAAGTGACACCGGTGTAAACATTTTTCAATTCACCAATATATATATATATATATATATATATATATATATATATATATATATATATATATATATATATATATATATATATATATATATATATATATATACATACATACATACAAATTTCCAATTGTTAACGTTTTAACCATCTATTATAAAGGAGATTATTCAAAACAATGTGGTTTAACATTAATCTTGATTATAATATGACTTTCAAAGTCTAATATTAATTAAATATCACATTATCGTACAAACATGTTTTCTCAAAGTGATAAAGGCTTCTATTTATAGGTTTTAGTTTCCAAAAATATTAAAACTCAAAATGAAGATGAATATTGAAATTTTTTTTTTGAAAACTGGCTAGTTTACAAGTTTAAAATATGTCGTAAAAAGTGATAAGGATGTTGCGTTGCACATATATAACATTTAATTTTCCCATATATGGTACCACTTTTTAGGTTCTGTTATCAATATTTAGCGTACCATTGTTTTCAAAGTCTATTGTTAATTAGTGTTTTTATCTCAAAGTTTCAACAATCATCCTATTTTTTTAACTTCAAAAATCATTTAAACTAAAAGATGAATATTTAAAAGAGTTAAAAACTATTAAAAAATCAATTTAGTTGCAAGTTCATAGTACGTCGTGTGGCACAGTTCAATGTGTGATAACAATGTTTTAAACATTTTATTTTGCTTTCATAAGATTTATGCACATGAAACTTCCAAAAAGTATTCGTTTAAAGTTAAAAAAAAAATTGTTTATATAAATATTATAATAGATGTCATTTAATCAATACAATTCAATAATCAATACAGTTCAAGATAAATTTTTATCATGTATCACATTAATTTGAATTTATTAGAAAAAATCATATCATAGTGGACATCAGTGAGTATCTGTCGAAATTTTAGGAAAATGGTTTTAAAACTGAAACCAAAGGTTCCTGGAATGTAACAACTGATTCTTAATTTGGTTATAATAAAAACACAAAAGAACAAAGATATTAGAGAAATGATTTTAGCCACTCTACTTATAGATGTTTTCTTTCCCTTGAGATTTATATCTTAAGCTATGTGGGATGAGAAATATATTAGTCTCTTTACTTATAGATTTTTGATTTCTCTTCATTTGTGTTTTTAAGCGATGTGGGATAAGAAAATGACACAAAATAACACACTACGAATGAACTTTTGATCCCACATCGTCATGATAAACCAACTCAAGAAGCATTTTTATTCTATAAATAACAGTCTCCCTCAAATTAAAATAATTATATAGATCATTATATATTTTTTATTGTTGGAAACATTTCCAAATAGTAAAGTTCAAGGAAATATATAGTTAACATTTTATTATTTTTTAATGAAGTTGAGCTTTAAATATTTAGCAAGTCGATCCGAGATGAACTATGAATTCGTTCATCAAGTTGCACAAAATCGCATGCATTGTGTTGAATAATGCAATTTTGAACTTTTATTTATTATGCAATATCGTTGGTAAAAAATGACGATTCCTAATTTTCTCAAAGGTCATTCAATAAATATACTTCGAGTATTCAAACTATATTTATTTTCTATTTGTAAATGAAGTCATTCAAATCAATATGGTTCAAGATAAATGATTTATCTTTTACCACATCAATTTGAGGTTTTTTTTCTTTATCTCATATTGTTTCACACACACATATGATATTTTATCTTTTTGTTATATAATACAATTAATTAACTTTCATTATTTAGCAAAGAGCATACTATTAATTTAAATTAAATATTTGCAATTAAAAATGATAAAATACGCAATCTTTAAATTGATTTTAAAATAGATAAAAGTAAAATTAAATTTGAAATTTTACAAAAGCTTTATCCAAACACAAACTGTTGGTAGACTACCAAACTTATGTGGTTTGAGATAACTCTTTATCTTAAACCATATTAATTTGATTTTTATTTGATACATTGTATTTATTCATTAAAATTGTTAAAATTAGTTGTCTTCCAAATTTATGACACGTGTACGTATTATCATATAGTTAAAAATAATAAAAATATTTTTCTATATAATTTTTTTAATTTGGTATAAAAATAACATGTATTTGTTTATATTCTAACTAATTTTTTTTTCAACACAAAGCGCGGGTATTCGTCTAGTACCCAGATAATCCTAAAAGACTTCCAGACTCCTTATTTTTCTATCATGATTCAGGAACACCGTGGTTTCTTCCATCGCCATGTAACCATGTTCCTTTTTTTTTCTTCTCCAAACTCGGTAAAGTTCATACTCTCTTTTTCTCTACTTTATTGTCCCATTTAGATGTCTATATAGCTAATCTCAATGTATCTATAGGCCAGGAGATGAGTTAGATGCTCCTTCGCGTTGATACAAAGTAAGGAAGCAGATAATTCGGTGACTCGATCTCTGTCTCTCTCTCTCTCTCCGTATTTGTTCCGCCAGATGTTTGTTCATCTTCATGAGAATCAGGTGCCATTTCTAATTCAAATATACATGTTTAATCAATCGTCAGTTTCTCATCTTCAATTCCCATTTGTTTTAATGAAATCGATTGTTTATCAGCAAGTTTATGAGTATTTTATTATTTATTCAATCAGGTGTGTACCAATTCTAATCTTTAATTGGTTAGAAGAAATTGCAAGAAATCAACAATCTAGTCATGTCTAAAACTGGATGATGGACTAGGGCTCCGGTGGTCTTCAAATTTTCTCTTACGTCTATCCCTCTGCCTCTAATCGAACCAGTTGTATGATTTGAAGCAGCAAATTGAGAAACGAAATGTCATACGACTAGCGGTAAACTTCAATCTCAGATTCTACTATCAAGAATCAAGATTGAAACAGAGAAGCAGTTCAATTACTCGGCAAGGTATGTTTGTTTCCTTCTCCGATTCTACTTTTCTACTTCTCCTGCATCATGTATGTTAGTAACTTAATATTCTACTCTTCTTCTTTGCCTGTCCTTACATGTATGTATCACTGATTCACTGTATATAATGTAAACATTATGCTTCATGTTCTAAGTTCTAACATTTACATAAACTTTTAATGTTGACAATAATGTTGAATTGTCAAAGAATTTTAGTATTTGGTAATAATGATTAATGGCAAGCGTAATACAGATTACAGAATGTTTGTGACTTTATGTTGCATGATCAATCAATGTTGGTTAATGTTTCTTACTTCCATTCTACTTCCTAATTCTACTTCTAACTTCTCCAATTCTACTGTCCCTAATCATGTATGTAAACGTAACTATGTACTAGTATGTATATGTATTTCTGTCTCTGTTAGATGACTAACTGTTGTCTATTACATTGTCTGTTACACTCTTATGAGTTTTTTTTTTTTTTTTTTTTTTTTTTTTTTTTTTTTGATAACCGAGGACCCCACCCGATCCATCCTTTGGATGACCCTGATGAAGCAACCTCGGGGCCCACGCACACCTGGCAGCAGGGTGGTCCGGGTCAATCACCTACGGGGGTAGAGAGGTGGCCAGTGGCCATCCCCTGATTGAAACCTAACACTCCCTATGGGGAAAGGGAGGGAGTGGGATTAGAACTTGGAACCTCTTTATGGGGGAAGAGAAAGAGTCCAAAGCCTTATCCACTAGGCCATCAGGGTGATGGTTTATGACTTGACTTGTTAAAATCTGTTAAGTCTTAATGTCTTAAGAGTTATGAATGTTATTGACTTATCAAGTATTTTATACCGTTTGTAGTTTTTTTCCACATTGAGTTTTATTTTTTCTGTTGCAGATTTTTTCCACCTACATTTGCCCGCCCATTGCCATTTTTTTCCGGAAACCCGAAGCTGCTCTCTATTATAACCCGTTTCTTCTTCCTCCTTACAATCGAACGATGGGGAGATCAGGAGCCGGACTCAACTATAGGTATATGAACACCAGGATCAGGCATCCATGTTATACAGGGTGGCAATTCTTTCAATCAGCCATCATCTACTTTCTCTGCAAACCGCTAATTTCCTCATTAGCCCCGTTAACCACCCACTCCGCTGCCGCCTATTCCTTGTGCACAACGCTAGTTAACCCATTAATGACCCTAACTCTCCTCCGCGAACGTGTCTATGACTTCCACTTGTTCCTATTGTCCAACCAAATGTTCTCCAATCGTTTCTCTCTGATATTCTCTCCTCCACCCGTTCATCAGCTTTCACCTATCAAGTTCCTCATTGGTGTATGTAAACTCATCTTCGTCAATGAAGGTCAACCCATGACATTTGATCAGAAACAGAGGGTCGGTGTTACATTTAAATTCTTACATTTTCTAGCTTTCTCCGGGTTGACGGCTTCCGTGAGTGTTAATTCAATTTCCGGTTGTTATACTTATGGAGCACTAGTAAGGGGGTTTGTTGTTGGTCTTTTTTACGCATCACATTACAGGAGATGGGTTTTGGATTTTCCGATCGTTCAGGTGACTTGACTCCTTGAACTCAAATATAATGTATTTAATTTTATTACTCGGTAAATTCACAATATGTAATGACACTATTTTCTATGATTATGTTGACAGCGGCGTCCTTTCTTCCTATACAAGTTGGGCTTTTTAAAGGCAGTTACAAGAGCCTTAAAGCTTTCGAGTGCTGGATACCTTCTCACGTTAGTCGTGCCGGTTTTTATTAATTACAAGAGTGAGCTGGCAACACGGGATCTTATAATGGAACAAATTGTATTCTATTTAGCATTGGTTGTGGTGTTCCTCTGCTGGGAATTGAACCGAAATTTGATGAAGGTTTAATTATGTACAATCTTTTTATTAGACTTGGTTTCATCTTTACTAGATTTGAATATTTTGGTTTGTAGGTGCTTTTTACTAAGAGATTGATATTTGCTCCTCCCAAGGAATCAGAAGCAGCACAATTGAACCCGAGTGATCATCTTCTTACGGTTCTTGAAGATACAACTTTACCACATGATGTACGCTACTTAGTGTATTACGACCTTTTATTGGTAAGTGAGAGTAATGTTGAAAAATGGCGGCGAGATGCATTATTTGAAGAAACTGGTGATACTTACAGAAGAGTGATAACTGCATGCTTGAAGCCCTTGGAACAACTAATTCTTGATTTGACTTCCAATCACTTACCTTCTTCAACTTCAAGACTTAATGAACCATTTTATGACTTTCAGGTGAATGAATAATTTCACTCTTAATTCCATATCATTACTTTCTTTTCCATGAAAACTTGAAAGATTGACTAGTTTGACTTTGTAGATATTAACATGGTGTAGTCGGATTGTATCTTCACTGACTGTTCGTTCCCAAAAGGAAGATCGTTTTGGGGTTGCCCACTTCACTGGTTCCAATGCTGCTACTATCACCACGCTTCTGTCTTCTTTAGTAGTTGTTGAAGCATTCATGGGAAAAGAGACCCAACTCCCATCAACAAACCAGTGTCTAACCTGCCACGCCTATTTCAGAGCGACAGTATTGAGATCAACAAGGGAAGACACAATAACAAGATTATATCAGAAAAACATCCCTCAATATTCAAAGGCATATTCCATGGCGGACATTCTCAGGACTTCAATATACCAAATTGTGTCGCTTTTCCACCAACAGATGCTTGCCAGTTCTAAAGCTGGACGGCTTCAGAAGGAATGGATCACTTCAGACAAGCCTCTGTATGGAAGCGGTGAGCTTCTTGTACATAAGCTATGCATGTTTCTTGAGTTTGAAGCTAACTAGCTGGTTATCTTTAAACCACTATAATGTGAAAGGAAATTAACTGAATTGTTTTGTTGATATTAACTTTTTGAATATGCAAATGCATATTTTATATTGTTTGTGAATACTACTTCAATTCTACTTCACATTGAGGAAATGTTGGGATTTGAATTCTATGGTTTTTAAGACAGAGCATTGTAATATCATGCATCGGAATTGGTTTATTATCTTTTACTTGTATATCACTCTCGTATAGAAGTGAACAAAAAAACCGGTTCATGATCCGAAACCAGTTCGTAAACCGAATCCGATCCGCTCAAAAAACCGGTTTCGGTGAAACTGGTTCGGTTTTGATCCTAAACCGCCAGTTTGGTTTTCCGCTTCATAATCCGGTTTTGGATCCGGTTCGTAGGTTTGAGGAACCGATTTGTGTAATCCGGTTTGGTAGGATCCTGTTCACGAACCGGTTTGCAATCCGGTTTTCAAACGTAGCTTCGGGTGACGGGTTTGTGACCGTTTTAGGGGGGTTTTATGTTTTATGTGTTTTACCTGGGAAGTCCATTGAATTAGCAACTTAGAACTTAGAACTGAAATCAGTTTGATAACTTAAATAATCATTGGTTTTCTTTTTATATAACCACAAAAAGGCATGCATTAATCTTTTAAAGGACAGGAGCATGTGAAACTCCATGTGCATTCTTTGGAATTGCTAACTTGCTAAGCATGTATCCTAATACCAATGCAAATTACTAATTTATTTAATGGTATTTGCTACGTAAGAAGCAAAGAGATGGCCTCCCACAATCACATGATATTTGCTACCAAAACTTAGCCCAAGCATAGGCCGATGCCCCAAACCGGTTTTAATCAAACCAATCCGATTTGAAACAAACCGGTGATGATCCCGTCCAAACCGGGTTTACCCAAACCGGTTACGATCCGGTTCCTATAGGTTCGGGTTTTCCATGCTTCAAACTGGTCTGATCCGGTTTTTGACTAAACCGGTTTTGACTTTTTTGACCAAAACCGATTCGGTTTGAAGAAATAATCCGGTTTGTTTACCTCTACTCTGGTACATGGTGACAATTGTATCTCATGTTTGTTTGGCAATCTGTCATTTATATTGTTAATTACGCTGTTCTACTCATACTAACGACTACTTTATCTTCCTTTCCCATTTCTTGTTTGGTTTTATATTATGTGGTATTTTTATACATTGGAAGGAAGATCTTGTTCCTAGTGGTTGGTGTGCTTTGTTGAACATACTTGAATCCCTTTTCAGGTTGGTTGGTGATTAGAGATAAATTGTATTTTGATAATGCCACAACATCAAACATGCTTGATCTTCTAGACGATTGTCATGCATTCTCTGTATAAAAACCATATATGTTTGTCTTTCTGGGGATATATTTGTTTCACATCCTGCGGTTGTTTGGTTCAGTGATTGGTTGGAGTTTCTTCATATCCTTCTATAGCTATTCATTCTTGAAATTCTTAGTTTGCACACTTATATAATTTGTTTGGTAAGATTTCTATATGTTTTTTGTTTAAAGACTAATAGTTTTTAAAAAACTCGAGATGCATCATTTTTATATGTTGTGTACAAACAATAGGCGGACATTCGTAGAGGATGAAAATTTAACAAAACCTAAATAGAGATAAGTGAAGCCAAATGCTATACGTTTGGACTTGGTTTTCACTATACGTTTTTGGGCTTGAATTTACACTTATGTTGTTAGAGTAAACAATCTCATTTGTGATGTAGGGTCTTGAGCCTTGTAATGAAGTTTATATCATTTTTCGATTATGCCATCAAGATGAATGTGGTAGCCATTGATTTATCATCCAGTTCATGTGAAAATCGGGAATACCTAACCTAGCTGCTCTAAGATTAATCGATAAAGTGCAAATGTACTAAATACTAATCATCAATCACAAATACCCAAAACACAATCATCCATGCACCGTGCATGAGCCACTATACTCTAAAACAAATAACTAGTCTCAACATCAAAGTAAACTCGATGCTCCATCTAACAACCTGCCCTCGAGAGTCGAGAGCTTTATCAATTCTGACCTATTGAAGTTAATTCCTCTACTACTAATGTCTACCAGATCGCTCTATACATGTCATGATGATATGCATGTTGGGCTAACGCCTACTAAGATGACATCATATGGGTAAATCTATACAAAAGACATATATAGCATCATAACACTGTAAATGCATGGATGAACATATACAATAACTACCACTTCTTGTGCAACACACACCACAAAGTGATCTTATGCGTCCACTTTACTAGGAGAACCTCAGTAAGGGAAACCTCGTGCACGGTATGGTGAGATGCCCTCCCTTTAAGAAGTTGAAGTTTCAAGTCCAGTATGAGACATATGTGGAATTTATGAGTAGTTAGAGTGTGTGTATATGTCGCCATTCTAAAAAAACTAGGCTAGAATGGGAATGAAATAATTAGTCATTTGTTGCCAAAACAATGTAACAACTCATACAGACAAGCACAACTTAGGGGATCGCATTCACACTTAGTATCTATTCACCGATAAGTAGGTAGCATGCTAGTGATATAGCTAGACTAATACAACATTTGCATTTCTTTTCATTTGATACTTCATTTTTATGATTCTAATGATATTTTTATTTTTATTTTTAATCCCTAAAAACAATTAAAGGTTCCATTACCAAAATCAATATATGGGCTAAACATTTTCCTAAGCCTACGATCAGAATGCTTGTTCTCCATCAGTATAAAGGTTGACCTAATTTTCGGATATTACAATTACATTCCCTTATCAGGATTCCTTCTTCGGAATCTTTAAGATAAGAACTAGCTTGTCATCATGTAATCTATTCTTGTATTTGAAATGTCAAATTCTATTTTTAGATCCTTCTTAATGATTTCTATTCTTAACTTTTCTTTAACTGGCTTTTGTTTCATATTTACTATTCACTTTACTTTCTTGGAGGTTCTCAAGTTCTAGGTCATAAATGAACGACTTGCCATAAATGAATGTAAAATTGTCAAATTGGCATGTTCTATTGATCATACAATTGGAGATTTATGTTAGACAATTTACTGATCAAAAATACCAATGAAAACAAAAGAATCAATATTTTACATTTTATAATGCTCAAAAGCTATGGGATCCAATTAGAATAGATTAAGTGAACATTCATACAACTTGATGCATGGGATACAATTCTTAATGCACGATGTAAAACGGGTCAATGATTAAGACCAATCGCTTTTCTACGAGGTCCGACGTTTTTCGGCCATTCGATATCGTTTAGCGCCTCAAAACGGTATTTTTCTGTTTAAATTTTAATTTCGGAAACATTATTTTAGTTTTTGATTTAGACAAAATGATTGAGAATCTTATCCAATTCAATTTAAATTCTCTAGGATTAAGGAATGAAACTTATCTTATTCTCCTATAAATATAACGTTTTCCTTTGTTTTGAAACAGTTTACGTTTATGAATTAAAGAATCCTTTTGAAGTTATCTTTTTATTCGTTGTGTTTGTGTTGGTTATAATCGGCCATACAATCCGATATTTTGGGCATCACAACGATAGGGTGTTTAGATTATTAACTCAAAAGTTGAGACTTGATTGTCAAGTGTAGTTTTTTTTTGTTTGAACGGCATATATTAGAAAGGCTTAAGCAAGGCGCTCAAGCAGTAAAAAAAAAAGAAAGTTAAAGACTAGAATATGTATAAAACAAATTAACCAAAATAACTCTTTGATTAACAATCAAGAAAAATATCACTAAAAAAAAACTGATTGTGAAGCTTATACATTTTTCTCTATATTGTATCTAATAGATATCTTATATATATAAGCCTCTAAAGAACATAACACATTCTTTGTAATAATGATAATCACTAGTATGTTTAGATCCAATCTAAACACATGCTTGCTTTGTTGTCTCCTCCTTTTTGAGCTGGAGATTCCAACAATCACCCCCGAATCTCTAAGTCCTTCTAGAGACGTCTTCAATCCCGAATGTGAATATGTTTACTTCTTCCGTGAAAACTTCCACTTCTCCCGACTTTACGCTCCACCTTTCCTTTATTCTTCATAATACCCACTCAATAGTAAACAAACAAATAACTAAAAGCATAACACATAAATAAAGATAGTGAATAATTTGGATTAAAGCCTTAATCCAAACAATCACAAACCGCAAACCAGCACTTGAACGAACTTGATTCTCGACTTTTTCCGGACACCCGACCTCTACCTCAATCACATCCAAAGTCTTCCATCAAAATACTGCTGATTCATATTCAATTAGATTTGCCTCTTGCTTTTCCCACTTAGGACACTCATTGCTATAGTGACCAAATTCACCACACTTGAAACATTTAACGTGACTTTTATCCCGTTGGAAACGTTCCCCATCCCGACTTCTCCCGGACCCACGACCTCTTCCCCGGCCACGTCCAAAGCCATCCCGATTTGAACCTCCACTGCCACAATGCTTACAAACGTTCGAATTTTCTCCACTAGCCAACAATAAACTATCTTGAACGTCCTCCGTTTTTTCCGTTCCTTTTATACGCTCCTCGTATGCCTTCAATCTACCAACGGCTTCATCAAATAACATTGAATCCAACTCGAAACATTGTTCAATTGACGCCACGATTTGAAGAAACGACTTAGGCATCGAATCTAACAACCTTTTTACCAAATCACCTTCTTCAATCTCATATCCAAGACTCCTTGCTTTTGAGGCCAACCCCGATAATTTTGTCACAAAACTATCAATAGTTTCATCCTCCTTCATGCACAAACCTTCAAGCTCCCTTTTCAAGGTTGCAACCCGAGCCGTCCTCACCCGATCCACACCCAAATACCGTGTCTTCAAACCATCCCACACCTGTTTTGGATCTGTGTAACTCGCCATTTGCAACACCATCTCTTCCGGTATAGCTTGAAACAAGAAAGCAAGTGCTTGTTTCTTCTTCTTTAGATTCGTTTCTTCGCCTGACACCCTTACATCAACCGTCTCCCATATGCCGTGAGCATCCATAATGGATTTCACTTTGACCGCCCACACCGGATAATTTATTGGGGTTAAAACGTGGACTTGATACGTCATCGGACCTCCTTCTCTAGCTAGTGCCATTGCCTTTCTAATATTTCGTTTGACAACCCCAACCTCTTTGATCAAGCTTGTTCGGAGAGCACTCTTCCACCGGTTGACAAGACAAGGTCACACCCTCCTTTACCGTCTTCCGTCACACCCGCAAAACGAACCGAATCAAAGCCACCTACTTTGATATCTTCCCGTCCATTTATTATGCACCACCGGTTAGTCTCTCGTTTGAACAAACCCAATCAAGAGAAATTGGGGCTGCACACCCCCATCGACCGAACGCCGCTCTGATACCAATTAAAGACTAGAATATGTATAAAACAAATTAACCAAAATAACTCTTTGATTAACAATAAAAAAAATATCACTAAAAAAAACTGATTGTGAAGCTTATACATTTTTCTCTATATTGTATCTAATAGATATCTGATATATATAAGCCTCTAAAGAACATAACACATTCTTTGTAATAATGATAATCACTAGTATGTTTAGATCCAATCTAAACACATGCTTGCTTTGTTGTCTCCTCCTTTTTGAGCTGGAGATTCCAACAAAAGTTTACAGAAGGAAGCATACACCAATTAAGAGTACAACTATTACTTTTATGACTAATCTAATTAAAAGAAGTTGTGCAAATATCATCCGTAACACTCAAAGCAGCTCGCCTCTCCTTTTGGAAAATCAAGCCATTACGTGCTTTCCAAATGAACCACAGAGATGTATAAACTAAGGAAATCAAAAGCTTAACCTCCTTGGCCGAACCAGTGAACTCCTCAATAATGTTAAGCAGATGAGAGCAGGAAGAAGGCACTTCCTGGAAAAGTTTCGACCACCTCACAATCCAGTTCCAAACTTCAGCGGCATACACACATGAGAAGAACAAGTGATCCACATCCTCAATGCAGGAATGACAAAAATAGCACGCGTCAGTCCCGAAAGTAACTCCTCTTTTTAGCATATTATCATAAGTCGGGATTCTGTTCTGAAAAAACCTCCACACGAAACAATTGACCTTTAAGGGAATCCAACTAACCCATTTAAACCTCAGCATACGCCCAATGTTGCCCGTCTTATTGATGATGATTTTCCTCAACTCAGAAACAGTGAAAACATCACTGTTGTCCCCGACCCACTCCCATTTGTCGCTACGTGTATTAAACTTCCATTTAAAAAGGAATCTGCACAAATCTTCAAATTGATTTCCTTCCCTGCCTCGCCTGAGTTGTCTAGACCAAGACAACGCCCAACGAACCCCACTATCATCCACGCCTACAATCTTATCAATAATAAGACCACTTTTATTACAATCCAGGGCATAAAGATTCGGAAATCTGTCTTTAAGAATGTCATCCCACACCACACATCTTTCCAAAAGTAAGTTTTGTCTCCAGAGCCCACAGCCCTCCTAAAGAGGCTACTAAGTGGAACGCCTTTCTCTTCTAACTCAACATTAATTCTGGAGATAGTAAACCACACACCTTTTAGGGAACATTTAGCAATCGGATGGTTGTCAATCAACGAAAGGTTATGAAGGGACTTGATACACAAGAACCAAAAGGATTCCGGATCCGTTTAAGCGCCACCACCACTTGGCAAGGAGAGCAATATTCAACGAGTCAAGACGGCCAACACCCAAACTGCCTTTCTCCTTGGGTTGCACAACTGAGTCCCATCTGACCCAATTAATATTATTCCTGTCCTCACCACCGCCCCACAGGAAACGTCTTCTAAGCCCTTTAAGTAAGGAGATAATTTTTCTAGGAGCTCTAAAAAGGGAAAAGTATAACGTAAGAAGATTATTCAGCACCGATTTTATAAGGGTGAGCCGACCACCAAACGACAAAACCTTTGCTTTCCAATTAGAAAGTCTAGATTTAAACTTATTAACAACCGGGAGCCAATGCTTGGAGAGCTTCATATTAGCTCCCACTGGTAAGCCAAGATACACGAACGGGAGCGAACCAGTAGCGTCACATTTGAGGATACTAGCAAATCTCTCTGTTTCCTCCTTATCCACCGCTACCCCAAAAACTCTACTTTTATGTAAGTTGACTTTCAAACCCGAAGCAAGAAAAAAACACCGAAGTATTCTGTTGAGATTAACCAAATTGACCTCTGACCATTCCCCGATAAAAGTCACGTCGTTAGCGTATAAAAGGTGAGAAATAGACTGATTGGAGTTAGGAAGCAAAAAACCGCAAAAATGATGAAGCTCACACGCCTTCTTCATAGTGACATGCAGAGCTTCCATAGAAATGATAAATAAAAACGGAGACAGCGGATCACCCAGTCTCACACCTCTACAAATGTCAAATTCCTTAGAAGGAGAACCGTTAAAGAGCACTGAGGCTTTACTCGAAGACAAACAGCCCCTGATCCATCTCCTCCATTTCCAACTGAATCCCATTTGCTCCATTGTAGAGTCAAGAAAAGTCCAACTAAGAGAATCAAAATCCTTATCGAAATCGACCTTGAAAATTAGAGTTTTAACTTTCTTTCTTTTAGCCCACGAGAAAATTTCATTAAGTAATAACGGACCATCCAAAATGTTTCTCCCTTCCACATATACCAATTGTTCTGACTAATAATCTTGTTTAAAACACCTTTGAGTCTATTGGCTATGACTTTTGACAAAACCTTGTAAAGGCAACCAACTAGATTAATCGGACAGAAGTCTTTTAGGAATAAAGGATCACGCACTTTCAGGATTAAGGTAATGAAAGAGGAGTTACATCCTTTAGCTAACAAGCCATAATCTTCAAAGTCTTTCATGAATTGAATGAAGTCTTTCTTAACCAAATGCCAATAACGTTTCAAAATTTTAGATGTGAAACCATCCGGCCCGGGAGCTTTCTCGTTACCACAACACCAAATTGCCTCTTTAATTTCCTTCTCCGAAAAAGAGCTAACAAGTGTTTCATAATCATCATCTGAAATTCTCAAAAACTTATCACTCACAAGCTTCGGTCTAAATGGCATGGGTTTTGCAAATTTCTATGAGAAGAAGCTATACACTTCATCAAAATTTTTTTTTCGGATCTTTCACCCACTCTCCTTTAATATTGAGACTGTGAATATGATTTTTTCTCAAATTATTATTGACCATACCGTGAAAAAATTTGGTGTTTTCATCTCCACTAACGTTCCATTTGATTCTCGCCTTTTGCTTAAGATCCGCTCACCTTAAACTATCTCTCAAGCACCCTTTTCTTCCACAAAATTCTAGAGGCTCTTTCCGGGGAAGAAAGAGGCCTCTCTTCCGCCAAAATCTCCAACGAATCAATGTTGACCTTCAACTGCCTTAATTCATCATTTTCTTTATACATTAGATCCCTCCTCCAGCATTTCAACACATGGTTGACCTCAATAAGCTTCCTAGAAAGCCTCAGGTCAGAAGTTCCACTCGAATTGGAGCAAGCCCAAACAGAAACAACAACATCGTCAATACCCTTGAGAGATAACCAATAGTTGAAAATTTTGAAAGGCGTAGGGCCAAAGTCAATCAACTCGCTAATGAGAACAATTGGGCAATGATCAGAGAACATTATGGGAAAGATAGTAGCAGATGCAGAACTGTGGTACAACATGAAATTATGACAGGCAAAAAATCTTTCGAGCTTGCTTAAACTTTTACCATCATCGTTTATCCAAGTAAATCTTCGCCCGCCCAACCTAAATTCAAATAAATGAGAGTCCACAATAAATGAATCGAACTCCGCCATGCTCGAAACACATCCATTTCCCGATAATCTTTCATGACTAAAGCGAACTTCATTGAAATCTCCCATCACAAGCCAGCAACCATCCATGGAGGAAAAGAGAAGTTTTAATTGAGACCATAAATCTGTAATGCCCCATTTTCATTTTAACGTTTTATTTAATTTTAATTAGTTCTTTGGGCGTTTTAGAAATTTTCTATTTAGGAAAACGATTAAGAGAATTAAATATAAATTGGAAAAAAATATTTATAAGAATTATAAAAAACAAATAATTTATTTATCATTAATAATAATAATAAAGGTAAAAATAATATTAATGATAAAAAAAAATTAACTATCCTAGAGTTATTTTCAGTCGGGGTTGAATGTGTCAAAGAATCAAACTTTAAATGTAGAGTAATGTTGCCTTGGGGTCTTATATGTCATTATGGGAAACCTTGGGGTCCAATCTTGCCAAAGTCTCAAAGTTGCATGTGAAAACCCATGGGCCGATTGCATCATTCATCGGGGCTCTCACTACAAGAAAAGTCACGAAAATGAAATGGTCTCTGTCAGTAGGAGTAGTCACTAAAGGATTTAGTGATCAATATATTGGTGGTCACACTTCGTCACTATAGGTCCGTCACTAAATCTGAATAGTGACCAAGATATATAAGTGGTCACTATGTAGTGACTAAAGTGTAATGGTCACTAGATCAGTGACGACTTATTTGTCACTAAAATTAGTCACTAATAATTGAAAATCATCACTATTTTATACATTTAGTGACCAAATATGTGGTCACTAATAATTTATTGTTAGAGACCAAAAAAAGTTGTCACTGATTATTTATGGTTAGTGACCAAAAAAGTAGTCACCAATTATGAACATACAAGAAAAAGACATTTGGGTTGCCTCTTTCCATTCCGGTTCCGATTCCGATTTTGATGCCGATTACGATTCTTTTCCAAACACAACAATATTTGAATTGGGAAACAATACATAAAAACCCAACTATATTAACAATTTATCTATCATCCAATAAACCACTTTCCTAAAAAACAAAGAAAAAACATTATACTTTAAAAAAATTAAAACAGATCATTTTTAAAACTGAATTGACACAAATCTATACCACTTTATTCTTTAATGGTACATGGACTATCTATTTGTGTCTTTCCTGGTCTTTTATATGCAAATAATATGATAAGCATCACTGAATAAGTAATACCATTGAGAATTTATAATGAATGTAAAATATTAAGACAAAGCATTGCTTTAGATTAATCAATCCAGATTGCACCAACAAATCTGCCCAATTATCAATCTGCAAAACAAATATATAAAAAAGAAAACTTTGGTTAAATTTCTAATTGAACTCATAATTAAGTTTCAATTTAGAAAGTATTTTACTTGCACCCTAAAAGTAAAAAACTTATTGTACTTTTTAGAGTAAATTACATTTTTTTGTCATTTTTGCAATTTTGGTCCCAAAACGTTTTCTAGTAGTATTTTGTGGTAACGTTCTTTTATCCTTGTTCCCATTAAAATGACTATTTTGGTCCTCGTGTATATCTGATTTTTTCAAATCTACTCTTAAAGGTTTCTCTTGATATTTTGGTCCCAAGATTTTATCTTGCAATTTTGGTCCTTATGTAAGTTTCTCGTAATGTTTTTGATATTCCAAGTAAAATGACTATTTTTCGTCCCTATTTATATCTGAATTTTGCAATTTTAGTCTTTACTTGAGGTTCTTATAACGTTTTGAACATTATTACAAATGAAATGTCTATTTTTGGTCCCTATCTCTGATTTTTGCAATTTTGGTCCCAAAATATAGTCATTTTACTTAAAAAAAGAACAAAAAACGATACAAAAACCTCAAATAATTACCAAAATTACAATATAACCTTTTGGGACCATAATTGAAAAACTCAGTTATACTCAGGGACTAAAAATGTAATTCACGATACTTTTTATAAAAATCAAAGCCTAAAAAACATACCACTTTCTTTGTAGGACATCCAGATCCATGTCTAGCTTTACGGTCGATTCTACCAAGAATCGGGTTGTTCTATGGTATTGACAAATGAAAAATATAAAATACAAATACTTAAACTAATAATCTCAAAGTATGCAAGGGCATAACTCAATGATCATGATCAGCTGTCAACAATAAAGTGGGAGGGTATTGACAAGAATTATCAGAATATTTTTCCCATGGTCTCCTCACATTATGCAGTGGCGAGTACCAAATAATAAAAACAAATTTCAATTATTATTTTTAGTAAAATTATATTGAATGATGACAATTTAATTAGGATAATTTTGTTCACTCACTTGATTAACCGTTGGAACACTTCTTCCTTATTCGAACAACCATAGTCATTAGTCCATGCATGACCTAGCAAGAACAAACCGCATAAAATAATAATAAATGGCAAGGGTATAACGGTAATTTAACTAGAACCATTGTGACCTTGTGAAACCTAAGCATGTCCATAACACAAACATGAGCAAGTGCACAACCAAAGAGATCTGGCCTCTGTGATTACAAAAATCCAAGCTCTAAATTTATATTCATGGATTATTATTGCATAAAAAAAGATTCTATAAATTCATTTAGTATATCTGATTAATGCAAGCTTCAACAAGAAGTCCACCATTGCTACCTCCTTCAATTGCTAATTTTTAGGGTTAGTATACGAATGTTAGCCACACAAAAAACCAAATCATAAGTGTAATACGACTCACACTAAAATACGGTGTCAGACTAATATTAAATTAAATCCACTGTAGAATGTTGTAATGAAAAGAAATGAAAGCAGGATGCTGTAATAAACAAAGAAATGAATGTATGTCGTTATTTCTTGCATAAAGCCCTAAGCTTATACTCCAAAGATATGGAGTGTAAGCAACATGTATATTAGAAAAGCATAACCATAATATTAAGATAAAAATAACTCACTTTGGGAGCATCTTTGTTGATGAAGTCCCCAAACCTAAGAAAATAAAGTTTAAATGTGTTAATTTTGAGGTCTTATTAATCAACTACTATCGACATAAAACTATGGACATTCTTTTACCTCCTCGGCGAGGTCCTTATTTGGCATTTTTTTACTATTTCAGGTGGATAACCACAAAAAGTGTTGTAACTGCATAAATAAACACACGTGTAAGGAAAGGAACAGAAGGAAAATAGGAAAGAAAATGTTTAATTACTAATGTACCCTGAAGCTCGTGCTTGTTCTTCGCGGCTTCCCTCATCTATAGACCACCAACCAAGCTGGCGAGACCCACGGTGTAAAAACATGAAGCAGTCACATTCTTGAGATGGTTTTCAATATATAATTTCAATATGTTTGGAATGGTGTTTTGATTATTATATACATTTTTCCTAAAGTTTCAAAAGCTTTTACAAGGATTGAAGAAAAGATTGTCAACATTTGGAGTAAAAGAAAAGCTATTTATGTATAAAAAGTCAAAAGAGTGCAGCTCTTTCAGATTTGGCAAAGAAATGATATAAAGAGAATATAGAATATTAGAAGATCGAAGCTTGGAGCTATTAATGGGAAGCTTCTGAATGGAGAACTTAATATGTCATGTATGCAATCAAGAGAAATTTGGACCAGATTAATTCCAACCTACTTTCATTCATTTGTTCATTATAGCATCCTACTTTAATTTATTCTTATCACAACAACAACAATCCACTTTGTAAAAAGTTAGATCTCTGACTTACATGCGGCCTTTGAAGATATGGGTTAAGGAAAATACAGATCTCTGACTTGAGCTTACAATTGATGACAATTCTGGAGAGTCCTCTTTGGTAATTGTATCCAATGGTATTTTTTTTCTTACTTTTAAGAAACTGTCCAATTAAATACGTGAAGATGGGGGGAATTTAGTAACACACATTAATGTCAGCTATACAGAATCAGAAACAAAAAAATAGAGTTGGAAAAAGGAAGTGATAGTGTATCATACGGATACATACAGCAGTCCGCCAGCACGCCAGCGGCATGCCTTGCCAGCACTCAGACGGACAGCCAGCCACCAGAGACCATGCGACCTACCTGGCTGGACGACATCCGACTCGACAGTCGTGAACAGCCGATTGCCACATATACCAATAATAGAGTGACACATCACCCTGTAACAGTTAGCAGCAGACGATCGACCAATAAGAAAAAGATCCGCTACCAACTGACAGGTGGTCGCCAAACAGGTATAACGGTATATGATGATCATGCCCTTGGTAAGATCATCATTTCGATTCATACTTTCCGATCTCCGTACTGACTTAGCTGTCAGAGTGCGCTCCCGGGACCGCCTCCCGGAGTGCGTTTGACCCCCTTTTTCCGTTGTTGTGAACTCAGGTCCAAGGTTTCATCATCCAGAAGACTATTTCGAAGACAGAGTTCTCATCATTGGCGCCATCCGTTTGTGTGACGAAGTAAGAGCTACGATCTTCCAACCTTGAATGGCAACGCCATCGAGCAATCAACAGGGCGACGCCCAGCGAAGCCCAATCCGACCCATGACGTCTTTAGGAGCAGTTACGCCCCCGACTCCGGCGACTGCGCCTCAGGCGGTCACGTCCACAATAACCACCGTATCACCATGGCAACCCCCGATGCCAACTCTATTGACGCCGCCATTAACCTATCTCAACCCTTTCCTTCACGCGGGACCATCGGCAACGCAACCGTAATTCCCACCTCCATTTGTTGCTCCCAAAGTGGCGGGAACATCAATGCCAATCCCCGCTCCGGCGAGTTTCCTGCCGTCTTTTTCGTCACTATTTACCGCGGGAACACCGTCAACCCCATCTCCGACACCCACCATTCCACAGAATTTCTTTGTAAGCGCCCCTACCCCTTCAACCCAGTTCACTCCGCCGCCATTTTATGTTAACAGTTATCCTACTGCTCCGATAATAAACCCACCTTACATGACACCACAATACCCATTTGTGCCATTCTATCAATCGTTTCAACCGTAAACACTGAATCCAATCCTGACAATAACTGCACCGCGTTCGCCCTTCTTCAAGGAGCTCTTGGATTATGAAATTCCGAGTACCGCTAAACTCCCAACGTTGAAGGTATACAGCGGAACCACATGCCCAGACAGCCACATCGACACCTATGAATGGCACATGACTTCGCTAAAGTTAGATCAGCACTTCTGGTGCACGTATTTTCCGACAACGCTGGACGGAAATGCGGGTGCATGGTTCAAAAGCTTGGCACCGAACAGTATATACAACTTCGAGCAGTTAAAACAATTGTTCCTCACAAATTTCATGCAGTTACGCAAGTATAGGGGTGATAATCACGCTATAATGGGTTGCAAACAGCAGGAAGGCGAGTCAGTAAAGGATTACTTCAGGCGATTTAACAAGGCTACGTTGGATGTACCGGGTCAGGATGATCGCATGGTGACAGGAGCATTTACTTGGGGATTGTTACCTGGTCCTTTATCTCAAAAAATTTTTAGGGAGACCCCCGCAAACCCGACATGAACTGAAAGAGCGAGTCAAGAGGTTCCTTAGACAGGAAGAAGGAACGGCGGAGAAACAACAGTATCTCAAAGCAACCACTGACGGCCAATACAGGCGGAATGACCGTTATCATCCCCATGGCCGACGCCAGGACCATTCCAGTCTTCCCCCGAGAGGAGGTAGATCCTCGCAGCGATTCAATCCGCTCTACAAGGATGAGCCCCAGAGCAGACAAGCGGATATCTACGCAGTCAAGGAATCCACCACGGGTAGAACCCTAGATAGCAGACAACGGTATCTCGCGAATACCATAAGAGCAGGGCTCATGACACCGCTGATTGTGCCATGCTAAAGAAAGAAATGGAGGAGAAGCAACTGAAGGGTAATTTGGTAGAGACGGCGAGAAAACTGCGCGAACAATTTGAGACAGAAAGAAGGGCTGAAAGAGGAAGAAAGGAAGATAAAGCAAGTGGTAAAGCTCTTGAGATTCTGGCCATCCGTGCTAGTCAGAGACGACCTGGTCACTTTGATAGAGAACGTGTGCGTCGTGACGTTGGTCCCCTAAAGTTGAGCTTTTCAATTGATGATCCAAGACCTGAAAGCTGGCAAGGAGACAACCCCCTGATCCTCACTGGTTACGTCCAAAATATCAAAATCCACATAGTATACGTGGATAGAGGGAAGTGCTGCTGACATTATACATGAGCACTGTTTTAAATTACTACCACAAGTCATAAAAGATGAGCTGAAGCCCGCCAGAGGGCGACTCGTAGGGTTCACTGGCCACATCATATGGCAAATCGGAACCATTTTTTTACCTTTCACACTGAAAAGCTTCGACGGAAAACTCTATAAGACCACACTCATTGAATTCGTTGTTGTGAGGGCACCTTCAGAGCACAATATGATTTTAGGACGACCAGGACTCCTGAAATTTGGGGCGGTGCCATCTACAGTACATGGCCTTCTGAAATTCAGAATGCCAGGTGGGGTAGCCTGCGTTATGGCCGCAAGCCCCCAGACTCTAAGCTGTTGTCAGGTCATGCAACCAAAGGACATTATTAGACCAATCAAGACAGCCAGAAGAGAAGAGCCAAATGATAAAGAAGTTATTAACCAAGACTACCCCGAGCAGCCGGTCCGCATTGGTACCATGTTGCCCACAACCACGAGAAAGAAAGTAATTATCCTCTTAAAACAGTACAAACATGTATTCGCGTGGGAGCCTGCAGACATGGTAGGAGTCGATAGAGACGTAATAGAACACAACCGAAACGTTAAACCTGGAAGCAGTACGATCAAGCAGAAGAAGAGAGGCCAGGCGGGCGAGCAAAACATGGCAATCAATGTGGAAGTATCCAAGTTAGTCGCAGCAGGAATACTGAGGGAAGCCGTTTTTCCTGACTGGATTGCCAATCCGGTGATGGTCAAGAAAAGCGACGGAAGTTGGAGGATGTGTATAGATTACACAGATCTAAATAAAGCCTGCCCCAAAGACTGCTATCCCCTGCCAGAGATAGATCAAAAAGTCGAATCACTTCAGGGCTTCCGATGGAAATGTTTCCTAGACGCATACAAAGGTTATCACCAAATACAAATGAGAAAAGAGGATGAAGAAAAAACAGCATTCTATACCGATCGGGGAACATTTTGTTACAAGAAAATGCCTTTTGGATTAAAGAATACAGGTGCGACGTATCAACGACTAGTGGACCAATTATTCCGCAATCAAATTGGACGAAACATCGAGGTCTACGTCGATGATATGGTAATTAAGAGCTTAGAAGAAACCGCGTTGATAACAGACATAGAAGAGACGTTAAAAACACTAGAACAAGCGAAGATGAAGCTGAACCCAGCAAAATTAGTGTTTGGCGTGGAAGAAGGTCATTTTCTGGGATATTATCTAACAAATCACGACATCCTCCCTAATCCTGCTAAAGTACAAGATGCTCTCAAGACCAGGCCTCCAGTTACGCTGAAAGAGATGCAAGCATTAAACGGAAAACTAACAGCATTAGGGTGCTTCATTGCAAAATCGGTAGAGAAAGCTCTGCCACTCTTTAATATGTTGAAGGGTGAAGTCAACAAGGACGGCTTCAGGTGGACAGTCGCAGCTGACGGAGCCTGGCAAAACCTTAAACAAGCGTTGGGCAATTTGCCTACACTAGCTAGCCCTACCCCAGGCGAAACCTTATCTATGTACTTGTCCGCGTCGCATGAAGCCATTTCGACGGTGTTGGTGGTGGAAAGAAATAACATACAACACCCGGCATACTTCATCAGTCGAGCACTCCAAGGCCCGGAAATCAATTACCCAATGCTCGAAAAACTGGTGCTAGCACTTGTACACGCTGCCAGACGTCTCCGGCGATATTTCCAGGCGCACCACGTTGAGGTACTCACTAGCCAGCCGCTTAAACAAATCCTTTTAAAACCAGAAAACTCCGGAAGACTAGCCAAATGGGCTATAGAGCTGGGAGAGCACGCCATCACTTACCGACCGTGGACAGGCATTAAGGCACAAGCGCTGGCAGATTTCCTAATTGAAGTTCCCGACCAATAACCTCCAGAAACGCCAACTGTCATGAGCCTTCCCATTAAGGAACGGTCATGCGAGTGGAGCTTATTCACTGATGGAGCAGCCGGAAAGGAAGGGTCAGGAGCAGGATTAATCCTGAAAAGTCCTCAAGGCGAGGAAATTACGTATGCGTTGCGTTTTGATTTTCGAACATCGAATAATGAAGCAGAGTATGAAGCCTTGTTAGCAGGACTTCGACTAGCAATTGAGAACGGGGCAAAACAGGTAACGGCCTTGAGTGACTCACTGTTGGTAACAAACCAGATAAACGGCCAGTACGAAGCCAGAGACAAACGAATGCAGAAGTACATGGAAGCAGTGCAAAAGTTAACAAGATCTTTCGATAGTTTCTCAATCAAGCAGATTCCCCGGTCAGAGAATAGAAGAGCGGACGCTTTAAGCAAACTAGCCTCAACGTCGTTCGACCATTTGACCAAGAAAGTGTTAGTTGAGGTATTACCTGAAAGCAGCATAGAAGAAAAACAAGTCAATGAGACATCAGAGGAGACAACGACTTGGAGCACACCATACATGGAATATCTTCAGCATGGGACGCTGCCAGAGGACGAGACGGAAGCGCGCAAAATCAGGGTTAAAACCCCTAACTTTGCAATTATTGAAGGAAACCTTTACAAGAAGGGATACTTAACCCCTTGGCTGAAGTGCATAAGAAAGGAAGAAGGATGCCGCGCGCTAGATGAAATACACTCGGGGCAGGCAGGGGCCTACGAGGGGGCAAGGGCATTAACGGGTAAAGTCCTGCGAATGGGATTTTACTGGCCCGACATTCACTCTGATGCAATGGAAATGACACGCAAATGTGTAGAATGCCAGACTTTCTCTCCAACCCAAAACCTGCCCGCAGCCAATTTGACGAGCATAACAAGCCCATGGCCATTTTTCCAGTGGGGGATTGATATCGTCGGACCGTTCCCAGAAGCTCCCGAAAGAGTAAAATTTTTAATCGTGGTAGTCGATTATTTAACCAAATGGGTGGAGGCGGAGCCTGTGGCCTCCATAACTGGGCGTAGCATCATCAAGTTTATGTGGAAACACATACTCACTAGGTTCGGCACCCCACAGATATTAATCAGCGATAATGGGCTGCAATTCGCCGAAAATCCCTTCCGTGGATGGTGCGAAGTAAGGCAAATCCGACAACAATTTACATCGGTCGCTCATCCACAAGCTAATGGCTAGACGGAAGTTACCAACCGCACCATGGTGAATGGAATTAAGAAACGGCTGGGAAAAGCCAAGGGCAACTGGGTGGAGGAGTTACCGAGCGTTCTTTGGTCCTATCGAGCAACACCAAGAACCAGCACACAGGAAACACCGTTTAGCTTGGTGTACGGGTCGGAAGCAATGCTCCCGCCGAAACTCTCCATAACCTCCTTACGGGTTTCTGCTTTTAGCCCCGGAAAGACGGAGGAAGACCTCAGACACAATCTGGATTTATTGGAAGAAAGGCGCGAACTTGCCAGCGTCAGGCAGGCAAGGTACAAGTCTAATACGGAGAGGTACTACAATAGGCGGGTAAAAGGAAGAGTGTTCAAAGTGGGTGACTTAGTGTTGCGAAAGAACGAAGTCAGCCACGCCCAGCCGAGGGGGAAGTTAGGGCCAAGTTGGGAAGGTCCATACAAGGTGGTGGAGGAACACCGGAACGGAGCATACATGTTGGAGACCATGGATGGCAATCTGATACCAAGGACGTGGAACATCCAACATTTGAAGAGTTTTCATTTTTAAGAACTAATACAAGGCGACTGGAACTTTAACAGCAACATAACTTTTTTTACTTTCAATACGTGTAATGAATTTAATGTTGCAAAGAATTGGGTTTTGAAAAATCTATAGCATAACACTTATGTTCATGCATGTTGATAACAATTGGCTGGCCTGATCACCCAACCAATTAGCACGATTGGCCGAGCACCATCTGTATTAAGTCACAACTTAATACAATTGGCCGAGCACCATCTATATTAAGTTCTAAAATTTTATGAATGGGCGAGCACCATCTGTATTAAGTCACAACTTAATACAATTGGTCGAGCACCATCTATATTAAGTTCTAAAATTTTACGAATGGCCGAGCACCATCTGTATTAAGTCACAACTTAATACATCTGGTCGAGCACCATCTATATTAAATCCCATAACTATACGAATGGCCGAGCACCATCCGTATTAAGTCGCAACTTAATACAATTGGCCGAGCACCATCTATATTAAAATTCATAACTTTATGAATAACCCAATACCACTCGAACTAAGGTCCAACCTAATAATCATAGCACCCACATTGACATGTACATCATATACAACTAAACATCATTTCAACCAAAGACAGTTTACAGATATAACTGGCCAAACAAGGCCACAAAAGACATAATCAAAACCTTGTCCGTTGACACGCGCAGAGGTCGTCGTGCGGTCAAAAATAAGAGAAAAATACCTAACACACACTAGTACAGTGGTAGTCAGGGTCGATCCGCAGGAGTTACGTGGTTAGGATAAGACGATAGTATACCAACTATAGTGTCACTCTACAGTCAGCGGTATTGCTTCTACTTTTCCAAAAACCAACTAAAAACACAATTCCGAGACCAATGCCAAAAACCAAATCAAACATGAACTAACTAAACCAAACCAAATCCTAGACTAATGTTACTTTCTGAAATCAGAAACTAAGTCCAAAATCCATAAGCAACAACAGTTCCAAACACATCAACAAGCATTCAATCATCCAAAATACCGAAAATTGCAACTAAACCATAAACCGAATGATTAGCTTTTTATAAATCCAAATCAAACCACTATTCAAACAATCACAATAAAATATCAGATCTAACCTACTGATTATTCTACTGAAATCAGAACTATAAATCTAAACAAACATCGAGTAATCGATGGAAATCCCAATTGTGGAATATCTCGATACCGAGTTGATAAAACAAGAGAAAAACTAAATAACTAACCAAAATGTTGATTCCCACTGAAAAACTGACGAAATAGTGCCTTCGGATCCCTCCTTCGCGTCCCGGGATGAGTGAAAAGTCGGACGGGACTCCGGTATTTATAATGGTGCGAAATTAGGGTTCCCGCGTCGCGGCATTGTCTATCCCGCGTCGTGCGTGTTGCCTTATCCCGACTTTTCGGAGTTAAAAAGTCAAAAACGGAGATTTTGTGATTTTTTGACATTAGCGTCGCTAATGTGGAAATTAGCGTCACTAATATATGCTTCCAGAAGATTCCTCACGCGCGTTCGAATTTTGAATCTGAATTTTTCCCTCCTGTGAACATTAGCGACGCTAACCCTTAAAGTTAGCGACACTAATGTCTGCTGACTTCTTTTTCTTGTCCGTTTTGCTCCGTAACTTCTCCAGAATTGCACTGAAACCCCTGCATTTATACTAAAAACATTTCCAAGCATTTTGGCACAAAAGTAAGTGATCTTAGCCAATTAATAAGAATAAATTAACTAAAACACGGCTAAACAACGCCTAAAATACTTAATATTACTAGGCGTTGTCAAACACCCCACACTTGTGCCTTGCTTGTCCCCAAGCAAGAGAGTTTTTAACAAATTATAATAAAGAATCAAACAATTTTTTACTGTGTTCAGTTTCAAAGTTTATTGCTCTATGGGTTAGAGTGGAATAGTTCGGGAAAACATAATTGAATTGTTCTTTGGAATTCATGGCTTTCTAGAGAACCCTTGATCACAAACTTTCTGTCCACAATGAAGTGTACTTACTCATTCAGATTCTAAAGGCCATTAAGGAATTATCCATGACTTTCGATGTTGTCCGTGTAGCGAGCTTTCAGAAATACCATCCCAGACCAGACGATCTTAGGTGGTAAGGTGCATAAATCCCACCCATTTTAGACCTACTGGCTCGAACAACAAAGGCCACATATTGACTTTTCCTTCCTAAATTCCAATCCTAAAACAGCTCAATCTTCTAAACTCGTAAAACTTAACTTATTTGACTAACTAATAGCATGATCACAAATAACAGTATTTCTTGAAAAATACTGATGCTATCACAATCACAAACCATTCATTTCAAAATTGCAATTTATTAAAAATTTTGAAAAATATTGCTAAAAATTGAAAAATTGATCATTTCTGCAAAAATTTCAAAAAAATCTCTTTCGACCGTCCACACCCCACACTTAAAACCGTACAACGTCCCCGTTGTACAAAATTATTTCAAAACAAGGGAGAAAGAGTTACCCCTTTTTGGACGATAGACTGCTTGGTGGTCAATATCACAGGTATAATGGCGTACAAATGGATCCACAATTTCGTATTCTGGAGTTGTAGCGCTACAGTAAACACGCCGGTGGTCAAGACAAGTGGAGGGGGCACGGTGACCCCACACTTGTCTGAGACAACTCCTTCTCAAATTGGTATATCATGCATCACTTAACAAACAAATTAAAAACAAACATAACAAAATGAAATATAAACAGAAATATACAGATAAAAATGTCATAAGTTTATACATATATCTCAAAAAATAAAAATAAAGAAAGAGGTACATCAATCACTGTCAGGCGGCCTGGAGGGTCCGGCCTCATGATCGTGGGCCCGGGCTGGGAATGGTCGGGGACGTCGGCCCTGCTGAGTGGCCAACTCCAAAAGTACCTCCCCGATCCACTCGAGCTGGTCCTCCATCCTCGCAACTCGGGCCTCCAACCGATGGATGGCCGCTGGATCGTCCTGTGGCTGTGTCGGGGCTGCGGGCTCTGGCGCTGGCTCTGGCCTCCTGCGTCTCCTTCCAGGCTGGGCATACGCAGGCTGGGGTGCCTGAGGAGGCTCGGTCGGTGCCCGGATGTACTGCCCGGGGCACTGCAGCTCAATGAACCGCATCCTCTCCAAAGTGCGTGCTGTAGTGCGCGATGGAGGCAGAGCAGTCAAAGAGGCTGCCACAGGGGCAGTAAGGATGCCATAGGAATGGGCCAGGCGGGTAATAAAATACCCCCTGGCTAGTGGACTGCTGGTGGAGGCGCCGGTAGAGTGGGTGGAGAGAGCGTTCGCAAGGGCGAAGGGGAGATGGAGGAATCGGGACGGGTCGAGGAGAGCCCATAGAAATGTCATGTCGTCCCCAGACACCTTCTCGCGTCCCTCCCGCTGCATGATGGAGGTGGAGACGATACGGTGCATGAGGCGGTGGAGTGGATCGCGTAGGTGGCTCTCCCTTGAGGTCCCTGCCTCATACCTGACGTTGGACAATGGCGTCCATATCTCCATGTTGGGAGCCCTGTCCGGCTCCCCCTGAATGCAGGACCCGAAGAACCGGGAGAAATAGCGATGCTGGAGGTCTGCTGGAGTGTATAGGCCTGTGCGCCTCCCAAACTCCCGGAGGTTGCACTCCCTGTGCTCACCTCCCAAGCGAAAGCGTACGATCCTGGATCGCGGATCCGATGCCCTCAGAGCGAAATGGATCGTAGACAGGAACTCCAGGAGAAGCTCCGTGTAGACCACATCCTCGTCAGTGGCCATGATCCGGTCCCATCCTTTACAAGTGAACGACGCCTCCTCATGGGTCCAGGTGTGATGTAAAAACGGCTCGATCGCACCCCAGAGCCCTGCGTCTCTCAGAATATCTCTATCAATGACCGTCGCCTCTAGCACCCGACGACTCCTCAATGCGTCCCTCCGCGAGGTGTACTCTACCGAACTGGCAAGCTCCGCGGGGAACTGGAGGAAAGCATGCTCCAATCTGAACATTATCTGCAAAAAGAAAATATAGCCACAAAACAAATTTTTTTTTGCAAAATCAGTCCTTGTCTTCCCAGCCGCACCGCGGCGCGGCCCATGAGCAAGGGCGCGGCGCGGCGTGCGGCTGTTTCCAAACCCCGAATCAAACTCACAATTTAACCTGCTAAATCTCAATATAATCATCCCACAAGGTAGCCTAGGTGCCGACTAGCTCATCTAAGGTCTCCATTTGGCAAAACAAACACCCTATAAGCTAGCATTAGTGATTCTAAGTTTTGAACTATTTTGGGCAAATCACTAAAATTAACTACCTAATCGCTAGTTTTAACGAGTAATAGATAGTTAGAATGGCATACCTTGGTAGTGGGAACAAAATGAGCAAGAAAAATTGCAAGAAAATTTCGATAACCAGAGCTCCGAGTCGCGTGTGGGTCGTGTGAGCCGCGACTTACCTTATAAAGGAGAAAACCGACTGATCGTTTACCGCATCGCAGGTTTGCACTTTGCGCGTCGCGCGTGTCACCAAATCAACCCCTGCGCATCGGGTTGGTTTACGATCCCGCGTCGCGTAATTCAAATACCCGCGGCGCGGACTTCAAAAATTTCTAAACTTCTCAAATGACCCCACACTTATTTCAAACCACTAGTACCTGCAAAAAGATTGATGTATTTTGTATTTTATTTCAAGAAATATATCCTAACTTATGACACGATGGGTTGCCTCCCAACAAGCGCTAAGTTTAACGTCTTCAGCCAGACGTGGAGTCCTTTTACAGCTACGGTGGATCGTATGCCTTCTTCCTTCGCTGATTTTCAGTTACCACCGTCCCTTTGTTGACCCACTGCTCCTCAAACTTTCCTGGGTCGAATGGCTTGTTGGTTCTCCTGTTGCTACCCAGCTGCCGTCTTTTGATGATTTCCCGCGAGTGCTTGGAAGTAGCTTTGAACCTCCAAGCTCGGTCCTTCCTTCTATATCTCTTCAAAATCACTGGCTTGACGTGAAGCGCGCCCAGGGCCGCTTCTAGTAGTTGTTTCACACCCCGGTTGCTAGTGTCTCGCATGCTATCTTCAGGTTGCAATTTTGGTTTGCAGTACCAATAAAAATTTTCCAATCGAATGGAATCGGAAGGCAACATATCAGGATGCTTCCATATGTCCTCATCGATAGTATTGATTACATCTAATTTTCCATTCATGAATGGATCATGAGTGGCGATAAAATCATGTTTCTTATTTTCAAAAACAAACTCGCCAACATCAACTTCTTGGTCATCGTCCAACAGGTGGATCGGAACCAAGAGTGAGTGACTTATTTGATCTGATGGTGGTACAAAGTCACCCATCATCAGATCCTTATTTACAAATTTTTCAAAATTTTCAAAAATTACAGGGTCGGAGGTAATATTGTCATCTACACCCCCTTCCTCAATAATATCAAAAACTTCAACAATTTCGGGAGTCGTTGGGCTAGGGTCTGTACTGTTACTTACAGCCTCCTCCACAACATCCTCATCAATCAAATCGTCTGGTGATGGTATGGATTCACTCATCACCAGCTCGATATTATCAACATTTTCAAAAACATCAAAAGCTGTTGAGTCAGAGGTAGCATTGTCACCTACAACCTCTCACATTTTCGACCCTCTTAGTGGTCTCTTGATTTTCCCACGGTGTATGCCCTTCCATCACATATTCAGGTGATGCAAGTTCACACATATTATCATTGGTATACAAATCACTCACCTCCAGTTCTGGCAAAAGTGGTGAACATTTCCAATTTTCCTCTAACCTATCTAAAGAAGCTTGCACTTTTTCAAGAGCTTCAGCCTGGTCCTTCTGCTCGTGGTAGTTGTTATACATGAGTACCCAAAGTTGGGCCCAAGTTACAGAATATTCAGGTTGAGATGACTCCTCGGTCCACCATCCATTGTCATCGGGTGATCCATTGTAGCAACCATCCTCGTAATAGGTGTCGGCCGGATTTTCATAATCTTCATAATACTGATCCGGGTATATGTAATCACCCATTATAAGGATGTACACATACCAAAAATCAGCAAACTAAAATCAAACATCAAAAAAAAACCACTGATCGTCTATCCTAAGCGCACAACTACCCGGCAACGGCGCCAAAATTTGACACGCGCAGAGGTCGTCGTGCGGTCAAAAATAAGAGAAAAATACCTAACACACACTAGTACAGTGGTAGTCAGGGTCGATCCGCAGGAGTTACGTGGTTAGGACAAGACGATAGTATACCAACTATAGTGTCACTCTACAGTCAGCGGTATTGCTTCTACTTTTCCAAAAACCAACTAAAAACACAATTCCGAAACCAATGCCAAAAACCAAATCAAACATGAACTAACTAAACCAAACCAAATCCTAGACTAATGTTACTTTCTGAAATCAGAAACTAAGTCCAAAATCCAGAAGCAACAACAGTTCCAAACACATCAACAAGCATTCAATCATCCAAAATACCGAAAATTGCAACTAAACCATAAACCGAATGATTAACTTTTTATAAATCCAAATCAAACCACTATTCAAACAATCACAATAAAATATCAGATCTAACCTACTGATTATTCTACTGAAATCAGAACTATAAATCTAAACAAACATCGAGTAATCGATGGAAATCCCAATTGTGGAATATCTCGATACCGAGTTGATAAAACAAGAGAAAAACTAAATAACTAACCAAAATGTTGATTCCCACTGAAAAACTGACGAAATAGTGCCTTCGGATCCCTCCTTCGCGTCCCGGGATGAGTGAAAAGTCGGACGGGACTCCGATATTTATAATGGTGCGAAATTAGGGTTCCCGCGTCGCGGCATTGTCTTTCCCGCGTCGCGCGTGTTGCCTTATCCCGACTTTTCGGAGTTAAAAAGTCAAAAACGGAGATTTTGTGATTTTTTTGACATTAGCATCGCTAATGTGGAAATTAGCGTCGCTAATATATGCTTCCAGAAGATTCCTCGCGCGCGTTCGAATTTTGAATCTGAATTTTTCCCTCCTGCGAACATTAGCGACGCTAACCCTTAAAGTTAGCGACGCTAATGTCTGCTGACTTCTTTTTCTTGTCCGTTTTGCTCCGTAACTTCTCCAGAATTGCACTGAAACCCTGCATTTATACTAAAAACATTTCCAAGCATTTTGGCACAAAATGCTTGTGATCTTAGCCAATTAATAAGAATAAATTAACTAAAACACGACTAAACAACGCCTAAAATACTTAATATTACTAGGCGTTGTCATCCGTCACCCGCATAAACGAAACATTTGTTCACAACTACCTTCAACCGACTAAAAACAAAAGAAATTATCCAAGAGCATCATTACGACCATATCGAAAAACAAAAACAACAACTTACCCATCAATTTCCACCTTAAGCAACTCCTTCAAACCATCCACACCAAGCTGCCCCAAACTTAGTAACCCTGCGTAATCAAGGGTCGCAAACTCCTCCATAGCGTCATCAACCTCCCTGGCACACTCGGAGGCTGACCCTCCCTCCCCAGCATCCGGACCACCAATCTTCAACTCTTGACGAAGACCACGCCTACCCGCCTCTTCGCCAGCCACATAACTTATCCGACGGATGCGATTGATCCCATGCATAAACTCGGGGATCAGGAATACCTTCTCCACAATTCTGGCAGCACCCTCCTCCACAACCCACTTCAGATCTTTTTCCACACTCTCCAAAGCAGCATCTTTTTCTTCCAAGAGACGATCATTCTCGCACAGTTCGACGTCAACATTATCCGAACGGATCATAAAAGCCTCGTTATCCCGGTTAAGCTTCTCCATCTGCTCCTCCACAGACATTTTCTCAGCAACCAGTATTTCGCACTTCTGGTCAAATTGACGGGCAGCAGCTTCCAACCGAGCAATTTGGGCCTCCAACTCCACATTTAGTCCGCGTAAACGAGCACTTTCGGCTAGAGCATTGCGAGCTTCAAGCTTCAAAGATTCTTGGAGAGAAGAAGAGGCTGACAAGCGCTCTATCCTTTTCGCTGCAGCTGCCAAATAATATGCAGACTGAGCAGAGGCAAACCTCAAGGTGCTGACCAGGTTATCATGTGAAAAATTCTCCATCTCCGCCTCCGCAGCTGGAGGAAACGCATGAAGAGCAAAGTCGACGGCATTCTCTTGAGGAAACAAGCGAGAACCATTGACAAGCTTCCACTTAGGGACGAATGGCAGAGACGAAAAGTCAGTCCACACATGGGTGTCCAAAGCTGCACCCCTGCTGCCACCAGCCCTAGACCCGCCCTCGCCTCCCATCTCAAATCCACCTTCAACACTAGCATCAAAGTCATTACCTCCGTCACCTCCTAAACCCTCCATCCCACCGGAGCCAGACAAGATTTTTGGGTCAAACGATAACTCCTCATCACGATCTCCACCTCCAGTGTTCTCAGACCCTGTTGAAACCTTCTTCTCACCAGCCTTCGCTCCCTCATCATCGGGAATGGTTATTATGCCAAGATCGTCTTGCTTTAAATTGTTTAACAACAGGCGCCGGTTCACTCTCCTAATCAACCTTGTGTCTGGAGGATTCCCCGAGTCGCCCAGCAACCCCCACGCTAACTTCCTTTTGTTCGCCAACCGGGCAGATCCCCTCAAATACCTTCCTTACTATCTCGCACCGACTCAGAGGACTCCTCGTGATCATCCTTTGACAATCCACCCACCTTCGCGTCTATTAATGGCACACTCCCAGATTCGCCTTCCTTGGCTTTCTTGTCATCCGAATCCTGTATCTCTTTGGCCCGCGCAGCTATATCCGGATTTCGGAAGGCAAATGATGCAGCTACCTTATCGACCAGGTCAACTTCGTGATATCTTAGCTCTCCTTTTCTCCACTCTTTAGCAAGAACATCCTCGAAAGGTACTTTACACGGGCTATCTGCAAAATAGAAAGCAAAATAAAAGAAATCAGAAACTAGTCAACAAGAAAAAGAAAAATAAGGAGAAGACGGTCCATACTTTTCCGTAACACATAAAACTCCGGCATCTTCCCCCACATACGCCACGCTGTACTCAAACCCCCACCAGCCAAGATGAACTCAGGAAATTCCTCTGGAACGACACGAAAGCCGTTTAGAGTTTTCACCATTTGTTCTTGATAAGGATACAATTTGGGAATCTGGTCAGAAGCAGCACCAGTCCGATGATGCACCGTACCAACACGAGAAGCATTCACCCATAACCACTTATCTTGCCAATTTTTGGGCGAATACTTGGGCTCTGGAATTGGCATATGAATGGTGGTTCTTCTATAAAAGACATAATTTTCCCCAAAAGCGGCAAAGTGAAAATAATGCTTAAACACGTAAAAATCAGGCACAATACCTAAACTGCGACACAAGAGCTCGAAAGCCACTATTTTGTTGACAGAATTTGGTGTTAACTGATGCAAACCAACACTGTTGCGGCGTAGAACTTCACTCATGAAATCAGATGTTGGAAGACGATACCCAGCGTCAAAGGTCTTCAAATAAATGCCGGTTTTCCCCTCTGGAGGAAGGGAAAACCCCACATCGGCGTTGGGAATGAGAACCCCGTCCTCCGGCTGAAAACCATATCGTTCAACCAAGGGACCATAGATGTCGTCGGGAATCTCCTGTCGATCGTGTTCCGCCATTTTTGAAGGAAAAAAGGGGGAGAGAAGAGAGAAAGGAGAAAGATGACAGAGGAAGGATAAAGGCAAAACAGGAAGAGTGAAGTGAAAAAGAAGAAACTGGAAACCCTAAAAAGGTAGTATAAAGATAAGAGAAAGCGGGAAATTGGAAAACCTCCCTAATGATGAAAACGGACGGGTCACATCACTCACGTCAACCATAATGACGCCGAATTTCTCGGAAAACGAACCGCTGCTTCTCCAATCTTGATAGTCAAAACTAGACCATGTCATCGCTTTGATTACCAAGACTGGGGGGACTTGATAGTGTATCATACAGATACATACAGCAGTCCGCCAGCACGCCAGCGGCATGTCTTGCCAGCACTCAGACGGACAGCCAGCCGCCAGAGACCATGCGACCTACCTGGCTGGACGTCATCCGACTCGACAATCGCGAAAAGCCGATTGCCACATATACCAATAATAGAGTGACACATCACTCTGTAACGATCATCGTGTGGTTTGTTAAGCCACGAACGAACTAGGTGGTCCACGAGCTACCACCTGGCCAGATGAATGGGCCAATCATAGTTAGCAGCAGACGATCGACCAATAAGAAAAAGATCCGCTACCAACTGACAGGTGGTCCCCTAACAGGTATAACGGTATATGATGATCACGCCCTTGGTAAGATCATCATCACGTATCATCACTCAGACTCACTCTCACCTTTCGCATTTGATTCATACTTTCCGATCTCCGTACTGACTTAGCCGTCGGAGCGCCCTCCCGGGACCGCCTCCCGGAGTGCGTCTGACCCCCTTTTTCTGTTGTTGTGAACTCAGGTCCAAGGTTTCATCATCCAGAAGACTATTCCGAAGACAGAGTTCTCATCAGGAAGTTTAGAGAGAAAGAGAATATTAATGCGGTGGAACAATTTCTACAGAGAGGGTACTCCGATATTAAAACAACAAATCGAAATTAATAGTGTCATTAGCTTGGATTCCAATAAAGAAGTGATCGATGAGTGTGAGACTTAAACAATTTGGTATCAGGTCTCAAATTTCAGAATAGCTGCAATAAGGTCATGCTTGAATAGTTTTGTTTACCGTTAAAGTTGATTATACAATTCCAGTTACAATGTAGTAACATCAAACTGATTAGCAGAGAATCGTACCTTCGAGAGTTCGAGTCTGAATCTGGAGTGAGTTCAGTTTGGAACATGAGCTTTAACAGGCTTGTGAATTCGAGTCTGCAACGTCGTAGTGTAGGGCGACGGCGACATGGAACGATGGGCGGAGATGGCGAGATAATGGTGCCGACGACGAAGAAGAGATAGACGTGAGCTTTACCAGGCTTGAATAGGGTTTACGTCGGATTGGGGAAGAGTTTTCAACGAGAGGGCAATTTTGAAAAAAAAATGATTTGGGCCGTGATGGCGAGATCAAGGACAATTTTGACCAAAAAATTGATCAGGCGGTGATGGTGATATCCGCTATTGTCAATTTGGCTTGATTATAATTTTTAGAATTTAGAGTAAATTACACGAATGGTCTCTGTCGTCTAAGTTAATTTGTGCGTTTGGTCCCTAACTAATTTTTTTTAACTCGGACAGTCTCTATTTTGTATTTTTATTACGCGTTTAGTCCCTGACAGACTTAAAATGACCATGCTACCTTTTCCTATTTCTTTCTGGATTTTTTTTATTAAGTAAAATGACTTATTAATACTTGAAATGAACCGTAACCATTAGATGTCCACCCTATCCTTTAACATAGTACTTTAGGGCCTACTTTTGTAATTTACAAAAAAGAATGATATTCCAAAATTCAGCTCCATCGTATCACGATTATGTATTCTCATCTTCAAACCATAGCGGCACACCAAACCTATCATCGCCGGCAGATCTAACCCCACCTCCTCCTCCCTACCTCTCTTTTTCCGATTCCCACCTCCTCTAGTAATTCCATCACCAACCTATCCCAACCCTCTCTTTTGCGGCTTCTACCTCCGCTGCATCTTGTGTCTACTGGCCCCATCATCACGCCTACCTGTAAGTTTTCTCGTCCACCTGAAAGCTTCGTCGTCGCCCCTTCGGTGTGTCATCGGAAATCTCTCTTCATCCTCACCAGATTTCAAGCCGATGGCTAGATTTTTGCACCCCCAATTTTCAATCGGTTATTCTATGCGTGCTTTTTGTGCGATTTTAGGTAGCAGATATTTTGGATTCAAATTGCAAATTAAACCTATAATATTCATTCGTTTCTAGGTTCAATTTTCAGATTTCCGTGCTTATGGGGGTTCTATTGATTTTGTTAGGGTTTTTGGTACATTTGCAGATTAAAACTCTCATCCGAATCGTTTTCCATGGTTCAATAGTAATTTCTGTATGGAATGAATCTGGAACAGATTTAGCTGTGCGGTTTTCCTGTGCGTTTTTTTTTTTCCAGATTTCTTAGTATATGTGTTATTCTGGTTGATATGGCGGTCATAGTGGGCAGGGTTCACCGGAGGGGCACATTGGTGCTAATACATAGAAAGAGACGAATGATAGAATTGTGGGTGGGATTATTTTCTTTTCTCTTTTTTTTTTTAAGTTTAATAATAATAAACAAATAATAGAAAATTGACAAAGAAATTATTAAGGGCAAAATAGTTATTTCAAGTCTGTCAGGGACCAAGTACGTAATAAAAGCACAAAATAAGGACTGCCCGAATTAAAAAAATTAGTTAGGGACCAAACGTGCAAATTACTCTAAACCATAAGGATTATTCGTGTAATTTACTCTAATTTTTATGTCAATTTGGTGATTTGGGCAATTTTGAAGTCGTATTATAGTTCTCTTTTTTTATCTTATTTATATTTTTTTATATTTATGAATTAAACTTGATTATAATTTTTATGATACTAAAATGAAGATTTAAAAATAGATTTATTAAAATAGATAGTAACTATTGTCATTAATTTTTTTTTTCTAAATTCAATGACCAATTTTGATCGTCACAATGATTTTTATGAAACTATTAGGGAAGTCTAAAAACGAAAAATACTTAGTGACCACTAGTTTTGGTCACTAATTCTCCAATATAGTGACCACCTTTTTGTCACTAATATTTGTTGATAGCGTATCATAGAATACGGACTGACAGAGCTCCATTGGTCCAAAACCATAAGCGCTGCCCTGCAGCGCTGGACTTACTCAAATACGCCCCACGGCACCAGCAATCACCTCTCTGGGTTGTCACCTCCATAACAACTTTCCCGCAGAGCCAAAGGCGACAACCTGCGAAAAGACTGACACATGCAGCCGACAAAAGGTGTACACGGCGCACTACCTGTGCTCCTCCCGTACGCCTCCTGCACCTTGATCGCGTACCAGGCGATCGCCCAATAATCTCTCCAACTCGCTGGAGGACTGACATCGGTGTCCCAAAAACGAGTTCAGCCTCAGGTATAAAAGGCCAATGGGCCTTCAGGTAACACCATGCTCTCAATACGATCATCTCTCGCCTTTCAGAGAAAATCACTCTCGATACCACACTAACTTGACCGTCGGAGCGCCCTCCCGGGATCGCCTCCCGGAGCGCGACTAACGGTCGTTCCTCTCTTTGCTGTGATCTCAGGCATCCGAGACCGCCGGAGCTTTTACCCATCATTGCCCCGGAGTCTGAAGTCACAACATTTGGCGCCATCCGCTGTGTGATCAACACAACCAACCCTTAAGCAATACAACCATGACCGGCGGGGAAAGTAGTGGTGCTTCACCAAGTCCGGTGAGACCCATGGACCCACTGGACAACACTGAAACACCCACGGTCTCCTCCACCGTAGCAACAACAACACCACTAACGACGGTCCCATTTCTACCTTGGCAACTATCAACGCCCACCATACCGGTGTCACAAGGCATGCATTTCCCACCTCCCTACGTATCTATGCCGCTTCCAACCACAACGCAAACCATGTTAGCACCAATAATGAGCGCTAACCCCCCGCTCGTGACCCTCACCAACACAACTCAGACGCCGACGACCACACACACAACGCCATACACGGTCTCCATGCCACCTTTGACACCGGTAACACCTTTCTCTCATGCGTACCTAGCGACATCAATGGGGAACCACCATCTCATACACACATTTACAACCCCTCAACCGTTTCCCTACACACCATTCCAACCATATATACCAATGCCAAGAGGCAACCAATCTCCGTTCGTAAAAGAGCTGTTAAACTACGAGATACCAAGCACAACTAAGCTACCAACCCTCAAAACTTACAACGGAACCACCGACCCCGATAGCCACATAGACACATACGAGTGGCACATGCAGTCTTTAAAGTTGGACGAGAGGTTCTGGTGCACATACTTCCCAATGACGTTGGATGGCAACGCAGAAGCCTGGTTCAAAAGCCTAGCTCCAAACAACATCCATTACTTCGAACAGCCAAAGCAACAGGTCTTAATGAACTTCTTGCAATTACGAAAGTATAGAGGAGACAACAGCGTCATCATGGGGTGCAAGCAACGAGAAGGAAAATCCCTGAAAGATTACTTCCAAAGATTTAACAAGGCCACCCTAGACGTCCCAGGACAAGACGATAAGCTCATTACAGGGGTATTCACATGGGGTTTCCTACCAGGGTTACTCTCAAGAAAATTCTTGGGGAGACCGCCACAATCCCGACACGATATGAAGGAAAGAGTAGAGCGATTTCTTCGACAAGAAGAAGGCACAACTGAAAAACAAGCATACCACAGGGCCGCCACAGAGAGACGAGGCGATAGATTCCACGACCACCCTTACAGCACGGTGGCCCAGCGACACGCAAGTCCAGGCAACCGTCTATTCCGGAGATACAACGCACACCCCAAGGACGGAGGACGGGGTAGGCGCAACGATGTATACAGTCAGATACTGCGAATACCATCGCAGCAAGACTCACAACACGCACGACTGCACCATGCTGCGTAGAGAAGTCGCAGAAAAACAACTGAAGGGCAACCTAGTGGAAATCGCAAGAAATCTTCGAGACAGAAACGAGAAAGAACAGCATGCCATTAAACCACAAAAGGGCGATCACCAGCACAAAGCGCCGGAAAAGGAGATTCTCGCCATCCAATCATTCTAGCAGAGCAGGACACAACCGTCCAACCCTCCAGCAAAACAGACCGCCCAGAAAGCACTGAACGTGGAATTCTCGAACAACGACCCCAAGCCGGACCGATGGCAAGGCGATGATCCTCTAGTGATAGCAGGCTACGTAGGACAAACCAAAGTGCACAAGGTCTACATAGACGGGGGAAGCGCCGCAGATATCCTCTATGAGAGCTGCTTCGCGTAACTCCCCAAATAATCAAGTATAGCCTCAAACCAGCAAAAGGAAGACTAGTAGGATTCACTGGCCACAGCATCTGGCCGCTGGGAATCCTCCTAGTTCCCTTCACATTACGAAGTCACGACGACCAAACCAAGAAAACGGTCCTAATCGAATTCATGGTCTTCCGGACGCCTTCAGAGCATAACATCCTGCTGGGGAGACCTGGCCTCCTGAAATTCGGAGCGGTAGCATCGACGGTGCATGGCACCCTAAAGTTTCAGGCGCCAGAAGGGCCTGCCACGGTGATCACCAGTGTATGTAAACCATTGGAGTGCTGCCAGATACTCCAACCGTCGGAACTCACCCGTAATCATAAACGTCCAAAGCTGGAGGCGGCAGACGCCAATGTGATCATTAACCCGGATCACCCGGAGCAGCCAGTCAAAATAGGGACCACTCTGTCAAGGGAAACACGCAGCGAACTAGTAACCCTCCTGCAACAATACAAACACGTCTTCGCATGGAAACCCTCAGACATGGTGGGCATAGAAAGAGAAGTCATTGAGCATGGCCTCAACATCCAACCAGGTAGCACCCCAATAAAAAAAAAATGGGGGCAAGCAGGAGAAAGCAATGATGCTATTAACAAGAAGTAACAAAGCTGGTGCAGGCAGAGATCCTAAGGGAAGCAATATTCCCTACATGGATTGCGAATCCCGTGATGATAAAAAAATCTGACGGTAGCTGGCGGATGTGCATTGACTATAAAGACCTCAACAAGGCCTGTCCAAAAGACAGCTATCCGCTACCAGAGATAGACCAGAAGATCGAATCGCTGCACGGGTTTTGCTGGAAGTGTTTCTTAGACGCCTACAAAGGCTACCACCAGATCCCGATGAAAAAAGAGGACGAGGAAAAAACAGCGTTCTACACAGACCATGGAACTTTCTGCTACCAAAAGATGCCATTTGGATTAAAGAATGCGGGCGCCACATACCAACGGCTGGTAGACCGGGTGTTCGCTCCCCAGATTGGCCGGAACATCGAAGTCTACGTAGACGACATGGTGATTAAAAGCAGGAGTGGCCCGAACCTACTGGAGGACATACGAGAAACACTCACCACCTTGGAGAGAACCAAAATGAAACTAAACCCATCCAAATGTACCTTCGTTGTAGAGGAGGGGCAATTCCTAGGGTACTACATCACCAACGATGGAATACAGCCCAACCCAAGCAAGGTAAGGGACTTAGTAGAAACGTTAACCCCAGCCACCCTGAAGGACATGCAGGGCCTGAATGGAAAACTGACAGCGCTGGGAAGATTCGTGGCAAAGTCGACAGAAAGAGCAGTCCCATTATTCCATACCCTAAAGGTGATGTAAACAAAGGCGGCTTCAAGAGGACCCCCGACGCGGACAAGGCGTGGCAACAGCTGAAGAAAGTCCTGACCACCCTGCCAACGCTGTCCAGCCCAATCGCCGGGGAAACGCTGGTGATGTACTTGTCTACCTCCAGAGAAGCCATCTCAGCGGTGTTGGTAACAGAATAGGAAGGCTGACAATCACCGGTATACTTTGTAAGCAGAGCGCTACAGGGACCAGAAATCAATTACCCAATCTTAGAAAAACTGGTTCTTGCACTGATATACGCGGCAAGACGGCTGAGACGGTATTTCCAAGCCCACAAAATCGAAGTAAGAACGAGCCAGCCGTCAAGCAAATAATGTTGAAGCCAGAAACATCAGGAAGACTGGCAAAATGGGCAATTGAACTTGGAGAGCACGATATAGAATACCGCCCACGAGTAAGCATCAAGGGGCAAGCATTAGCGGATTTCTTGCTGGAAGTACCAGAAACAGAGGGGCGGCAATGCAATACGATAACGGTTCCTGAAAAAGAAAACAATAATTGAAAGTTTAAAAGAAAACAAGAAACCGATAATAGTATCATGAAAGATCTGACTTGGTGATTACCTCGTGGAGACTTGGTAATTAGCAAGAGTAGCTGCCAGTCAGATTTTATGTTTCGCTTTCGCATGTTTTACTTTTTGAATAATTTGATTATTCGAAAGGTCTACAGTCGCTCATACTTTGGGAAGTAAGTATTGAATCAATACTGTCATGAATTGGTTTGTAGACTGTCTATGGAGTTAGACATAGCAATACGATTGCTACAACGTTCATGAGTACTTAGAAATGAAGATTTGAGTATTGGATAAACCCACGCTCAATAGATTGCTTCATGGATTACATCACGAGCAATGTTGAGACGATAATATCTTATGATCTTGAAGCGGAGAGATATGAGTTATAATTTGCAAGGCGGTTGTTCATTGATAATGCGAAAACGCATCGGTAACTCAATGTTATAAAACATGTTGTTGTGAGTGATTTGTCTGGTAAAAGATATGAGCATATGAGTCGAAGCTTATTCGTTCATTGACCCTGATGGGAAACAGATATCTGTAGGCCTCTCGATGATTTTGAACTTGACTAAAGTGCTGGCCAGCTAGGACTAAATTGATGTGTTCAATTAGAAGTCTTATGTCATATGCAAATTGGAAATCGAGAAACAGAGTATCGGACAGAGATTGATCTCAATCCATGTCTCATGTCCGAAAGTATCTTGTTGGACGGAGGATCATATGATCACTTATCTATGGACAGAACTGACTGAGTCAGAGTTCGGCAGCAGTTTCTAGGAAGCTACAGTTTGCTGATTAATTAGAGGTTAAATTAGTAATTATAGTCATAGACTTATCCAAGTAGGAGACTGTTGGATTAGGTGTCTAAGCCATGGCTTATAATTTGTATTTACCTAATTAATAGAAGCAAAGTCCATTCGGGTTGCCCTCATAGCTAGAGGTTTGGTAGAAATTCCAGGAGAGAGAAATGTTGATTTATTATGTGATTAATAAATTAATAGAAATAAAATAAATAGTTTATTAATATATTAAAGTGATAATATATTAATTAGAAACTATAGTAATTAATTAGAAATTAATCTGGAATTAATTGGATTTAATTTGGTGATTAATTTGATTAATTAAAGGTGCAGGGGCTGTTTTGTAATTACTCAATAGTTGAGTATTGACTGTCCATGTTGGTTTGTAGTTGGCGATTTTATGGATGTGTTTATCCTTAAAATTGAAAATTACATTAGGATAAATAGGAGTTTGAATTGTAAGATAAAAGGTTTATCTTGTTTGAATTCAAAAAGGTTTATCTCTAAAGGCTTATCTGCTAGCCAACTGGAAACTATAAATAAGGGGTCCTGGGGAACCCTTTTCTTCGCCAATTACTCTCATTCCCTCTCAAGAATTTCGTGACCTCCCTCCTTGCTTGGGTGTGACTTCATTTGAGGCAAGACATTTGCGTTGCTTAGCTTTCAAGAAACAACTAAAAGGTTAGTTTTTCTGAATTTATTTCTTTAGCAATTTTTTGTTGGCCTTTTAATTAATTGTTTATATGTTTAAAGTTAGAAAACATAGATCCAATCTAGGTTGCATATGAACTTAGGGTTTTAGTTCATAGATTTGCATAAAACGTTTCACTTTTGTCATTTTTGCAAGAAGGGGGTTATATTATTTTTATCGTGCAAATGATATATCAAATGCGTTGGAAGATTTATTTTTCATGTATCCAACATCGTTGCAATTATGGCATGCATTTCCATACGTGATGTTGATGGATGCCATATATAAGACAAATAAGTATAATTTGCCTCTTCTAGAGATTGTTAGAGTAAGTCTAACTAATTTGACATGTTGCATAACATTTGTGTTTCTGCATAAAGAAAAAGAATTCAACTGTACATGGGCATTAAATTGCCTGAAGTCAATTATAGACAGATATGTTTGCCCTCAAGTCATCGTCACAGACAGATAATTAGCACTGATGAAAGCGTGCAAAAATGTATTCCCCGACACTAAACATTTACTTTGTAGATGGCACATATTTGAAAGTATTAAGACAAAGTGTCGAAATGCAGTAAGGCCACTAAACACTTGGTATTCCTTCACCAAATATTGGGCATTATTAGTCGAATTCCAAACAGAGGAAGCATATGACTATAATTTGGCACAACTCGAAACACAGTTGATCGGATATAAAGGTAATGTTATTATTAATATTCATAATATACTCAACAATCATTGTGATTTTAATTGACCTAAGCCTTGACCTACTTTTCAAGGGTCATGGATTATTTGAACAATGTATGGCTGAATTCATATAAGCATATGTTTGTATCGGCTTGGATTGACAGAGTTCTTAATTTTGGAAATCACACAACTAACAGAGTTGAAAGCCAACATTCCAACTTAAAAAATACCTGGATACAACACAATCGGATTTATGGACGTGTCCAACTTTTATTCAGAATGTTGTTGGGATACAACTTACTTTGATAAAGGCAAGCTTACAACAAAGCAAAACCATCATGAAACATAGATTCGACGCACCACACTTTGAACTGTTATGGCGCTCTGTTTCGATACATGCTTTGGACATCCTATTTAATGAACTTGGGAGGCGCACTGTTAGTGGCTTACGTTGTCATTGTCAACTGCGTACGAGTCATGGATTGCCTTGTGTATTTGAACAATGAATTATATGAATGCATGTATACTCTTCCTATTGACTCGATTCATACATTTTGGAGAAAACTTGATTTATCACCGTCACTCGTGCAAGTTGATGATGAAGCGCAAATGTTCACTCAGAACTTCGAAAGCCAGTCATATTTTCTTCGTGAACCTGTTGTTCAAATTAATAATCGTGGTCGACCAAGCTTGAAGCATAAGCCTTTAAAAAATAATCGAACTAAGCTACCAACTAAAGATGGGCTTAATGTCGAGGAGAATCATCAGCCAGCACGACATAGTTCATACGCAAGCGAAAGACGCTACTCAGAATCATACATTAATCAATCCCTATATATATTGCATCTTTTCATAAGTCATGTACATGATGTAGTGGGTGATGGAAATTGTGGATTCCGAGTGATAGCCGCTTGTATTGGTCTTCATTAAAATGAGTGGTCATAAATTAAGGCTGATTTATGGAGGAGTTAGACGCACACCAGACCGAATATAATGATATGTTTAGGAGTCAATCTCGATTTGAACTCTTGAACTCGTTAAATTTCTTTCGTTCAGATATAAATGCACCGTATGAGAATTGGTTGACTTTGCATGAGACTGGTATCCTCATTGCTTCAAGGTATAACGTCATATTACATTCTATAAGCAATGTTGTCAGTACAACATACTTTCCACTTTTGTCTACTCCGCCACCAATGCATGAACATGTTGCTATTGCAATTGGTTTCGTAAATAACAATCATTATGTTAGAGTAGTGTTAAGAGAAGAATATCCGATGCCTCTTGTTTTTTTACAATGGAATCATTACAGAAGACCATGTGCTGCTGCGTGGATTACTCCATACATAGATCGAATCAATTTGTATGCACAATATTTAAGTTCTAATCGTAATTTTCATAATTTCGACAATGTAATCAATGTTTGATTGATGTTTTATTTTTATTCATTTTGGTTTTGAATCGGTGGCGTCGACCGACCTTTAATAAAAACATGAATTTTATTAATTGTCTAGGATTTATCGGTCTAAAATCATATATGAATAATAATATATCTATTTCGTTGTTAGAAAGTCAATGCGCCGGTGGCGCTGAAGCACTAAAGCGGCTTGAAAAAAATATATCGTCCAGATTTAATCTCACAGTCTCAACATATATATATATATATATATATATATATATATATATATATATATATATATATATATATATATATATATATATATATATATATATATATATATATATATATATATATATATATATATATATATATATATATATATATATATATGATAGCGTGCCATCTGGCAACCGCTAGCGCGTCTTCCAGAACACCCGTGTGGATTCCAAACTCGCCAACCGCTGGAAGTTCCTCGCCAGGAAGACCCTTCCAGCCAATGGAGAAATCGCCCTGGCGAGATCCCCCTGGAGGAACACATTCCAGCTCACTAATAATGTATCCGCTGGAACGACCAGCGTGAATCATACTTGGCGCCACATTCCTCGACTTACGCGTGGTGCCCACGCCTGACACAGATCGTGCGCGCCCCATTCCAGCCGGTCTGAGCCAATAGGGGCGCGGCAAAGGACGAAGATCGTACTACCAACGGACGGCTTGGTCCCCTCTTGCCACAGCCAAGATCTTGTCGGCCATAGCCAGACAGGGAAAGACGTATAAAATCCCCTAGAGGGCATCCGGTAAGGGGATCGAAACCAATATACTCTAAACCCTCATTATACACTTACCAGAACCCCGCCGGAGATCTGACTTAGGCATCGAAGCGTTTTCCCGGGACCTCCTCCCGGAGAGCGGCTAACGTTGCCATTCCTTTTGTGATTGTGATCGCAGGTCAAGCCCAAGACGATCAGAATCACCCGTGAAGTGGAATCAGACGATCAAAGAGCTGATATCGCATCATTGGCGCCATCCGTGTTGTGACGCGCAACAAGAAACAACCATTTTAATCTCCGGCAATGACGACTGAAGGCCAAACCAGCGGCAGTAACAATCCCAGAAGTCCCATACGTTCAATGTTACCATTGGGCCCAATACCGATGGAAACATTACCAACAACACCATCACCATCAAGAACTAACCCACCTGCATCTCCCTTGATTCCCCAAACACCAGTTCCTTCATCGCCATTCCAACAGACTATAACACCCATACCCTTCAACACACCGCCGCCATATATACCGTTTAGCTACCCTTTCACACCATTCCAACCATCAACGGGACCACCAATGTTCACCCCTTCACCCACTTCTTTCTTGCAGTCACCCCAACCAGCAGTTGCACCATTATTCACAAGCTTTACGCCAACGCCAGTAAACACACCCGTCTCATCCCTAGGAGGTGTACCGACCAGTGCACTCCCTCTGTTCTACACACAACCGCCGATGTACCAACCCATCACATCTCCCATCCAAACAAACAACACAAACCCGCCTTCCCCCGTAGCATATAAATCCTCGTTCATTAAAGAAATACACAACTACGACATGCCAAACACGGCCAAGCTACCACACCTAAAAACCTATAACGGAACAACCTGCCCAGATAGCCATATCGACACTTACGAATGGCATATGCAATCACTGAAGTTAGACGAACGCTTCTGGTGCACACACTTCCCGACGACGCTCGACGGGAACGCAGGCGCATGGTTCAAAAGCCTCGCGCCAAGCAGCATCAGGAACTTTACAGAGCTCAAAGAGAAATTTCTCTCAAACTTCATGCAATTACGTAAATATAGAGGAGAAATTCGAGAGATCATTGGGTGTAAGCAACTGGAGGGTGAACCGATTAGAGCATATTTCAAACGATTCAATGAAGCAACGTTAAATGTACCAGGGCAAAACGACAACCTGGTAACCGGAGCTTTCACACATGGCTTATTGTCAGGCCTGTTATCCACGAAATTCTTAGGAAAACCACCAGCCACTCGGCAAGAGATGAAGGAGCGAGTAGAACGTTTCCTACGCCAGGAAGAAGGTACGGCCGCCAAAGAAGCGTACCTAAGGGCTGCAGCCACTTCCTCATCAAAAGCCAGAGAAAACCACTCACAATACCTTGGCGAAAGACGACAACCTTTCAGAAGAGGTAAACCCCAAAAACCCTACAACAACCACTACAGAGATGACAGGAGATACAAGCGAACAGACATTCTGGCTGTGGCTGACAAAAGCAAGCAGGCGAAAAGAACATCAGAACGCCCGAGAGATCAATCTAAGTACTGCGAATTCCATAAATGCTACGGGCATGACACGACAGAATGCGCCGTGCTAAAGAAGGAGCTTGACCAAAGAATACAACGAGGAAACCTAAATGACATCGCCAAATCAATCCGCCCGAAAAACGGTAGAAACGACACACTAGCGAGAAACATGGACGCGCCAAAGAAGGGGCCAGAGATTCTAGTAATACACAAACACCATCGCAGAGCATGAGAACAAACACCAGATGTTGATGAACAACATATATCATTTTCCAGCAGAGACAAGAAGCCAGAAGGGTGCAGCGGCGACGACCCACTCATTATCCAAGCCAGAATTCGAGACATCATTATCCACCGCGTGCATATCGATAGTGGCAGTGCAGCGGACATCATGTTCGAACATTGCTTCCGCCAGCTGCCACGGGAATGGAGGGCAGATTTGCGCCCCCCAGCGGGAAATCTAACCGGCTTCACAGGGCACAGCATCATACCCACAGGAATGGTCTACCTGCCCATCACGATAGATGACGGTCAGCGAAAGAAAACAGTTACACTCGAATTCACAGTAGTACGGGCACCATCAGAACACAACATCATCCTGGGAAGACCAGCAGCGCTATACTTCGGCATTGTGGCATCGACACTACGTGGTATAATCAAGTTCCCAACGGATGCTGGCGTGGCCACTGTCCTGGCAACGCCACAAAAGACACTCAAATGCTACCAGATAATGCTGCCCGCAGATATCGATGGCAAACGAAAACGCCCAAGAAACGAGGCTGAAGAAAGCAGAGAAATAATTCATCACGATTATCCAGACCAAAAAATACAAGTCGGAAGCACATTACCGACCGAGTTACGAAAAAAGGTGATATCCCTACTCAGAAAATATAAACAAGTATTCGCCTGGGAGCCAGCGGACATGGTGGGAGTAGAAAGAACAATCATCGAACACAATCTCAACATCATACCAGGAAGCAATGTGGTCAAGCAAAAACGTCGTGGCCAAGCAGGAAAACGCAACAATGCCATCAATGCAGAAGTCGCCAAGTTAGTACAAGCAGGCATCGTCTGCGAAGCTTTCTTCCCAACATGGATAGTCAACCCAGTCATGGTAAAGAAAAGCGATGGCAGCTGGAGAATGTGCATTGACTACACCGATTTAAACAAAGCATGCCCGAAAGATTGTTACCCACTCCCCGAGATAGACCAGAAAGTAGAATCGCTGGAGGGATTTAAGTGGAAGTGTTTCCTAGACGCCTATAAGGGTTACCACCAAATTCTCATGCGGAAAGAAGACGAAGATGAAACAGCCTTTTACACGGATCACGGCACCTTTTGTTACCAGAAAATGCCGTTCGGTCTAAAAAACGCTGGGGCAACATACCAAAGACTCGTCGACAAGGCGTTCAAAGACCAAATCGGAAGAAACGTCGAAGTATATGTCGACGACATGGTCATAAAAAGCCGCGCAGAACAATCCTTGTTACAAGACATTGAAGAAACCCTTAAAACACTTTCCGAAATTCAAATGAAACTCAATCCGGCCAAGTGCACCTTCGGTGTAGAAGAAGGAAAATTTCTGGGCTATTATGTCACACGAGAAGGTATCCAACCAAACCCGGAAAAGATAAAAGACTTCGTCGAGATAAAATCACCAGCTTGCCTACGAGAAATACAAGGACTCAGCGGAAAACTCACAGCCCTGGGACGCTTCGTAGCAAAGTCAGCAGAAAAAGCCCTTCCGTTGTTCAACACGCTGAAAGGCTGCGTTGACAAAAACAATTTTCGATGGACAGACGAGGCAGAAACCGCTCTGACACATTTAAAAGAAGCAATGAAATCGTTGCCCACACTAGCATGTCCAGTCCCAGGGGAGAAGTTATCCATGTACCTAGCGGCGTCACCAGACGCAATAAGTGCAGTTCTAACTGTGGAAAGGGAACACCAACAGAGACTAGTCTATTTCGTTAGCCGGGCGCTTCAAGGACCAGAACTACGTTACCCGCAATTAGAAAAGTTAGTCCTAGCTTTGATGTATGCAGCACGCCGGCTGAGGCGTTATTTCCAAGCTCACCATATCGAAGTGTTGACGAGCCAGCCAATCCGCCAAATCCTACTGAAACCAGAGAAATCAGGTCGCCTAGCCAAGTGGGCCATCGAGCTAGGGGAACATGATATCGACTACAAGCGAAGAACAAGCATCAAGGGCCAAGCTCTAGCAGATTTTTTGGCAGAAATGTCAGAGGAAGGAGAAGCAGCCACAAGTCAACGTACAAAGCAAGAATCAGACAAGCCTCCGGAAACATGGATGCTCCACACGGATGGGGCAGCCAGCAAAGAAGGCTCGGGGGCGGGCCTAGTGTTAACAACCCCAGAGGGCGAGGAAATAACTTACGCACTCAGATTCGACTTCCAAACGACGAACAATGAAGCAGAATACGAAGCACTGCTCGCCGGAATGCGACTCGCAAAGGAGAACGGAGTGAAACACCTCCTGGCACATAGTGATTCTTTGTTAGTGACCAACCAAATCAACGGGGCCTACGAACTAAAAGACCAGCGGATGAAGAAATACGTAGAAGAAGTGAACAGAATAGCGGCCACGATGGAATTTTTCACAGTCAAGCAAATCCCACGTGCAGCTAACAGAAAAGCCGATGCGCTGAGCAAATTAGCCTCTGCGGCATTCGACTATTTATCCAAAGAGGTCCTAGTAGAAGTCCTAAAAGAAAGAAGCATTGACGGCCAGAAAATAGCACCAATTACCACAACCACCACCACATGGATGACACCTCTAATCGACTACTTGACGCAAGGCCTCCTGCCAAGTGACAACGCTGAAGCACGCAAGGTTAAAGTGAGAGCCCCCCAATATGCAATGCGAAACGACACATTATATAGACGAGGATATTTAGAGCCTTGGCTAAAATGCATTACCCCGGAAGAAGGAAAGACTGTATTGGAAGAAATACATGCGGGCGAAGCTGGAGCGCACGAGGGAGCCAGAGCACTCACCGGAAAAACCCTCAGAGCGAGAGTATACTGGCCGGACATCCATGCAGACGCAACAGAAGTAACAAAGAAATGTGCCGCCTGCCAAACTTTCTCACCGCTCCACCACTTACCAGCGGTCCACATGACCAGCATTTCAAGTCCATGGCCTTTTTACCAATGGGGAATTGATATAGTCGGCCCATTCCCGGAAGCACCTGGCCGAGTGAAATTTCTCATCGTAGCAGTAGATTACTTCACCAAATGGATTGAGGCAGAGGCCGTCGCATCAATAACGGGGAGGAACATGATTAAGTTCATGTGGAAGAACATTCTAACCAGATTTGGCACCCCAAAAGTCCTAGTTAGTGACAACGGCTTACAATTTGCGGAAGACCCATTCCGCACATGGTGTGCCGAGAGGCTAATCAAACAAAAGTTCACATCTGTTGCACACCCCCAAGCCAACGGTCAAACTAAAGTGTCCAACAGAACATTGGTGGCGGGACTAAAGAAAAGACTGGGGAAAGCGAAAGGTCGTTGGGTGGAAGAATTACCCACGGTACTTTGGTCATATCGCACCACCCCACGAACGTCCACAAAGGAAACCCCATTCAGACTGACGTACGGCACGGAAGCCGTCCTGCCACCGGAAATCTTCATAGGCAGCCTGCGCACCACGGAATTCACGGAAGAAAACAACAACCAGGATCTCCGCCTCAATTTAGATATCCTGGAGGAAAAGCGAGAATTAGCTAATATACGACAGGCATGCTACAAGGCGGCAACAGAGAAATACTACAACGCGCGAGTTCGAGAAAAACGTTTTGGGGTAGGCGACTTGGTCCTCCGAAAAAACGAAGCAAGCCACGCTGAACCGCGAGGTAAACTTGGCCCAACATGGGAAGGCCCATACAGAGTCACAGAGGCCAACTCAAAAGGATGCTACGTCCTGGAAACTTTGGAAGGCCGAGCGATACCGCGAACATGGAACGTTCAAAATATCAAACAGTTCCACTGCTAGGGAAACTGCCAGATAAACCCCATCATCAACATCTATCCAAAATTGTAACCACCAGATTAACAAAGTAATGAATGAAATTGTTGCTTTCACATATGCATGTTACGAATGAATAAAATGTCGAAAAAGGCTCAGCGACTCCTGGTCCTAGTCTTAAAAACCTTAAGGGTGAAATACCCCTCAGCGGACTCAGCGACTCCTGGTCCTAGTCTTAGCAAGGTTATCCAGGTGAAACATCCTGAAGAAGGCTCAGCGACTCCTGGTCCTAGTCTTAAAAACCTTAAGGGTAAAATACCCCTCAGCGGACTCAGCGACTCCTGGTCCTAGTCTTAGCAAGGTTATCCAGGTGAAACATCCTGAAGAAGGCTCAGCGACTCCTGGTCCTAGTCTTAAAAACCTTAAGGGTGAAATACCCCTCAGCGGACTCAGCGACTCCTGGTCCTAGTCTTAGCAAGGTTATCCAGGTGAAACATCCTGAAGAAGGCTCAGCGACTCCTGGTCCTAGTCTTAAAAACCTTAAGGGTGAAATACCCCTCAGCGGACTCAGCGACTCCTGGTCCTAGTCTTAGCAAGGTTATCCAGGTGAAACATCCTGAAGAAGGCTCAGTGACTCCTGGTCCTAGTCTTAAAAACCTTAAGGGTGAAATACCCCTCAGCGGACTCAGCGACTCCTGGTCATAGTCTTAGCAAGGTTATCCAGGTGAAACATCCTGAAGAAGGCTCAGCGACTCCTGGTCCTAGTCTTAAAAACCTTAAGGGTGAAATACCCCTCAGCGGACTCAGCGACTCCTGGTCCTAGTCTTAGCAAGGTTATCTAGGTGAAACATCCTGAAGAAGGCTCAGCGACTCCTGGTCCTAGTCTTAAAAACCTTAAGGGCGAAATACCCCTCAGCGGACTCAGCGACTCCTGGTCCTAAACCATACAAACCATAAAGAGAGAGTTCCCTAATGGGCAGAGCAACTCCCGGTCCGGGACCTAACAAAGCCGTCTGGTTAAAACATTTCGGGAAAGACATGGTAACTCTTGGTCTTAAATCTTACAGACCCAAAAGATGAAGCACACCCTAGCAAACTCAACAACCTTCAATCACAGTCTCATCAAGCCTTACCCAAGCTAACCACCTTAGAAGAAACATACCAGCATGCATTCCCGATTGCAAACAGAATGAAGAATTACGGATAAAAGCTAACCAACCAACCATCCCAATTCCGTCTGACAACAACAAACTCAAACAACCGCATGAAAAAGAAAAAGGGCCCACAATGCCCACCAAGTCAACATCAAGTGAAAAATAACCAAACAACATCGTCTTGGCTCGTAAGCCTTACAAAATAAAATAAAAACATTGTCCAAACGGCCTCAGAAGGGTCTTACAAACATCGTTTCATCACAATCACAAGACAAGCAAACAAGAAATCAAATACCTGCTACGCATGAGAGGGGCCGGCAACACTGCTTTGATCCAGCAAGGCCTTCAAGTCAGGCACACCGAGCTCCCCAAGCTTGAAGGCCGTGGCGTAATCAACATTCATAAACGCATCCACTGCCTCATCTACCTCCAAACCGATATCAAGGGGGCTCTTCCTCCTCTGCCGCAATCTCCTTGCCCGCCTTCATGTCCTTTATGGCACGAGAATAACCTTGAGCCTGCCCAGCTGCCACACACACCTCCCGGAGACGGTGCACGCCCATCCCAAAGTCCCGGCTTTCCATAACCAAGTCAACAACACCTACAATACCATTGGTCAGAAGCCAGGACAGGTCCGCCTCCGCCTCCTCAAGCGCCTGCGTCTTGGCCTGTGCAACCCGGTCACGCTCGGCAGCATCTCTCTCAGCGCTTTCAAGTTGGATATGCAGGCTCTCATTCTCAGATTTCATAGCAACCAGAGCACCTTGAAGTTCATTTTTCTCTTGACCAAGCACGGATAACTGCTCCCTCAACCGGGCAGCCTCTTCCCCAACCGCCTGCAGAGATGCCACTTGAGATTGAAGGTCCTTCAATAAACCCTCATGCTTGACAACTTCGGCACGAGCAGCATCCAACTCCTGCTGGAGGGAGGGACGATCAGCATTGGCGGCCAGCATCTGCTCCAAACGATTTGCACTTTCACCAAAGAAGCAAGCGCTTTGGGCAGCCGCATATCGGAGGGAACCCACCAAATCGGCCGGGGAATAACTCCCCATCTCCGAACGAGTACCCGGAGGAAACGCATGCTGCGTGAACTCCAAGGCAGTCTGGTAATTTGAAAGGCGTGCACCCTCCGATAGAGACCACCCAGGAACAAACACCCCGGTAGAGGCAACATGACCACCCTCCATAGAACCCAAATGGGGGGGGGGCCAAAGCAGCTGTACTCCCACGGCGACTAAAACCACTAAAATCCGGGCGAGGAGGCTGAGGCCCAACCGGCAGTGAATGATTGCTTTCCCCTGAACCTTCTCCACCAACGTTCTCGTCAACAGGGTGGGTACCGATACGAGCACCCCCACCCTGGTCCATCCCCATGTCTGCACCCTGCGATGTGTCGTCGGCAATGTTAATCACAGGAGACTGGGGGGGAATAAACCCTGACCCCCCACCACTACCAGCCAAACGACGAGGACGCAATCGTCGTGGCAACACGACGTTCCCAGAACCCTCACCAGCAGCAAATAACCCCGCACGTCTCTTCACCAAAGCCCTAGAAGAACCACCTTGCTCAACACTAACTTCCGTATCAACAACCCTCCCATCAACAGCCGAAAAAACCAACGCCCCAATACTTGCATCCCTTCGTCTCTCCTCCTCCTGCACCGCCGATGCCCGAGTAATAAAAGCCTCATGACGGAAGGCGCGAGAAGGAAGCACCCGATCAACCAATGGAATTTCACGATAATGGAGACTCCCACGATAATTCTTCGCCAACACATCAGTAAACCGGATGTCATTTTCCCGTCCTGTAACAAAGGGAATCCGTCAAGCATTTCCCATTTTTCTTTATTTTCAAAAAAAAAAAAGGGGAAGAGGAGAGTAGGAAAGCAAAGCAACAAGGAGCAGAACTAACCGTCCACAATGGTAAAGAACTCGGGCATCTTGCCACGAAGCCGCCAGGAAGTACTCATGCCAGCACCGGGCTAGAATGTACTCAGGAAGCTCCCCACCAACCACATGGAAAGAACGGAGAACCTTTGCAATAGCTTCTTTTGCGGGGAAGAGAGTGAAAGCACGGTCAGTGATAGGGTCGACACGATGCTTCATAACACCCACTCGGTGCTCGTTAACCCAAATAAAATGCTGAGACCAGTTCCGAGCAGTTCCCTTCTGGTCGGTAACAAGTGTGGGACGATCTTGACGAACACAGAAGGTATAGTTGTTCCCGGTGGAAGCACGAGTAAACCGAAAGAAATGACGGAAAACGTACAAGTCAGGCTCTAGGTGAACAGCCCTGGACAGAAGTTCGAAAGCGATAATCTTATTTACACCGTTAGGAACCAGTTGATGAATATGAACGTGGTAATGGTCAAGAACCTCCATGAAAAAATCTGATGTAGGTAAACGATAACCGGCCTCGAAATGTTTCAGATACATACCAATCTTCCCCGCAAGAGGAAAAGAGAAAATAGCTTCGTCGGCGGGAAGTTCCACACCATCCTCCGGTCGGAAGCCGTAACGAGCCACGAGCGAATCATAATACCGAGAGTCAGGACCAACACCTGAAGAAGAACTCATCTAGACGACAAACAAAGAATAGGGAAGGAGAAGAGCAAGAAATCGACAAAGGGAAAAGAAACCGCAAAGAAACTAACCAACGGAGAAAAAGGAGGATATAAAGAGGTGGGATAAAGGAAAGCCGTAAGCGGGAGTTTCAAAATTCAAAGATAATGATTAATACCGTCTGAATAAACGGTCGCATCAGCGTGTTTTACTCAATGCTAGCCCTAGCCACCATCACTAGCTACGCAAACGCAATAATGCCTAAGGCTAGGGAGACTTGATAGCGTGCCATCTGGCAACCGCTAGCGCGTCTTCCAGAGCACCCGTGTGGATTCCAAACTCGCCAACCGCTGGAAGTTCCTCGCCAGGAAGACCCTTCTAGCCAATGGAGAAATCGCCCTGGCGAGATCCCCCTGGAGGAACACATTCCAGCTCACTAATAATGTATCCGCTGGAACGACCAGCGTGAATCATACTTGGCGCCACATTCCTCGACTTACGCGTGGTGCCCACGCCTGACACAGATCGTGCGCGCCCCATTCCAGCCGGTCTGAGCCAACGGCAAAGGACGAAGATCGTACTACCAACGGACGGCTTGGTCCCCTCCTGCCACAGCCAAGATCTTGTCGGCCATAGCCAGACAGGGAAAGACGTATAAAAGCCCCTAGAGGGCATCCGGTAAGGGGATCGAAACCAATATACTCTAAACCCTCATTATACACTTACCAGAACCCCGCCGGAGATCTGACTTAGGCATCAGAGCGTTTTCCCGGGACCTCCTCCCGGAGAGCGGCTAACGTTGCCATTCCTTTTGTGATTGTGATCGCAGGTCAAGCCCAAGACGATCAGAATCACCCGTGAAGTGGAATCAGACGATCAAAGAGCTGATATCGAATCAATATATATATATATATATATATATATATATATATATATATATATATATATATATATATATATATATATATATATATATATATATATATATATATATATATGGCAAATTTCATAAAGAAGAAAAAAAAGTTTTGGTCCCTATGGTTTACCAAATCTTTCACATTAGGAACAAGTATTGGACAATCACGTTGGTAGTCCCTAAGGTTTGTGAAACGCTACAAATCGATCCGTGGGTCAGGTTGTCCTTTTTATTTCTTTTTCCTTTTTCTTTGAATTACTTAATTATTTTATTAATAAGAAAAGGAAATACCCCCACCCCGTACCTCTCTCTCTCTCTCTCTCTCTCTCTCTCTCTCTCTCTCTCTCTCTCTCTTCTTGCAAGAAGAAGAAACAAAGTTTCAAAATGAAGAAGAAGGATAGAACTCGTCTCTTCTATCCGGATACCCCTCCCCAAGATTCCGGCCGAACGGCGGTTTAAAGCGGAGCACATTCTTACACCATTACTTTCGATTCATTCCTTTTGATCATAAGAAAAAAACGAATAAAGCGTTCTTACAGCACGGATGATTATTTTCCGGAGATGGGTTGAAGAACAAAATCAATTAAAAAGCACAGATCAATTTTGCCTCCAAACGAAGAATTAATGAAGAGCGAACTCCATGAAACGAAATTCTGCGATGAATTTTCACCTAAATATTACGGGCTCTGCGTCGTCGGAGGAATGCTCATTATCGGAGCAACACATCTCGCAATTACTCCACTTGACGTCCTTAAAGTCAACATGCAGGTTACCATGGGGGTTTATACTTGTATCAGTCAAACAAATGTTTTCTTCGTGTTATTGAATACCATTTGAGTTTTGAATGATATCAGGTGAATCCGATTAAGTACCGTAGCATTTCTACAAGCTTCACCACTCTTGTTTCGTCGTGTAATACTAATTCATGAGATCTATAATAAGAACGAACAGCTAAATATAGCTTATTCAAATGATCGAGACTGTTTAAGCAGCCACCTGGAGAAGCAGAAGAAGAGCTTGCTCGTGTACATACTGCGCTAGTCATCAAAAAGTTCCTCACATCTCGTAATCCAGGTCTGCTTTGTGTGCCAAAAGATGTTGGATTTGGGGTAACCCCAATTCCAATATCACTCTTCCCTCTTGGTTGTAAGACAACATCAATTATTATGCCACCAGGGATGAAACATGATGCGGGCTTGGCTGTTGAATGATCAGTTGAAGAACAACATAAGTTGGAGGAAGGAATTTCCAGGCAGGGAAGACGGTGGAGAGAGAGAGAGAGAGTGTGTGTGTGTGTGTGTGTGTGTGTGCGTGTGTGTGCCCGTATGAGAGTGAGAGTGAGGGTGGGGTGGGGTGTATTTTTTATTAAATAAAATAAATAGTAAATTCAAAGAAAAAGGAAAAAGAAATAAAAAGGGCATTTTAGTCTTTTTACATGACCTAGAGACCGATTTGTAGCGTTTCACAAACCTTAGGGACCACCAACGTGATTTTCCAATACTTGGTCCTAATGTGAATGATTTAGTAAACCACAGGGACCAAAACTGTAATCTAATGCTGTTATATTCTTAAAATTTTAAGTAGTTCAACCGATCATGCATAATGTACAACTATTAAACTACAGAAAATGAAAAACAAACTTCCCTCATATTTAGGCTTCACCGTTATCCTTAAATATGACTGCTTCACATCGGCTTCACCATTATCCTTAAAAGAAGATCAACGTCGAAATAGGCGGTAAGGAATTCACAAATCTAGAGAGCTTACACACTATATTTTCCCCTTTTTGAATTCTGATAGATGAATTTCGCATTAGATTTCCAACGAATTAGCCGTTTTGTATCCGGAAGAGAAAATCCAAAGCTCTCAAACGTAAACGGTCCGCCTATGTTGCAACCAAATCTTTTATTTCACAATTTCAATTTCATTATCCCACCCTTCCTTCCATTTTCTCTTGGCCGCTATCACCACCACCAGAGGCAAACCACATCCGGTGCCGTCACCTTCATCCGACACCATCACCCCCAACCGGCACCGCTGTCTCAATTTTAGCTCCAACGAAATCATTTGTATTCACCGCCGTTACCATGTCTCTAAAAACCCTAAAACCCCAATCACAAACCACAGTCGGTGTTGTAACTTTCTGCTAGCGCTGATACCTCTATTCGGCATCACCTTCATCTGGGGTCGTCATCTCCAATCGGCACAACTGCCTCCTCCATCTGCCATAACTGTAACACCAACAAAATCATCAGACATCACCGCCGTCGTCACAACCATCTCAATCTCCCAGTTACGACCTCAAACCCCTAACTTCGACCCTGTTCCGCAAAAACCACCACAACTCATCCATAAACTAGCAGCAAGCTCACTTATGCATTGCGACACAATCAGAAATTTCAAAATATCTCGCCATCCACAGAATCCAAGAGGTATTTGATTGCTTGTAGATCTCAACCTAGAGCAATCCACGAGGTTTTCTCATTCGCAAATTGACATGGTAACTCCTACTCACTTGTTCCTGGAAAACCAGAAGATTTTGCTCTTCAAACGGTTCAAGAAGCTATCAAACCTCAGGTTTGGCTCTTAATCTCTCTTTTCTGTATGTATTCTTTTCCGCTTTTTCCCCAGTAGTGATCTTAAAAATGGCATCTAAGTCAATGTTTGCTATTTATAGGCTATATATTCATTATTAGTTCTTATAATCTTATTAAATTATTTTAGGTTCTTTATGTAGAAGATGGAGTTGATGAATGATTAGGGCTTTTGATGTTTAATTTTTTTTCTAGCCCATTTTTATAGTCTGTCATATTTGTTTTTCGAAATGTGAATATGTTTGGTTTCTTCTTTGTCCCCTGTAAGCCTTTATTATTCTTTGTTTAGTAATTTACTAAGTGATGTGAAGTTCTATTTATTCATATTACATCATCATACTCTAAAAAATTGAAGTACAAAACTATTATTCGAGTGGCCTTATCATGGTACATTGCATTATAAAAAACTTTAAATACAATGTTGTAAGTTGTAACATAATAAGCGATAGTAGGATGCTATAAAACACAAACAAATAGAAATACATTGCTTATCTGTCATTATATTTTTTGCATTGCCTGATACTGTGGGACCTAACTAGCGTTAGAATAGATATGATGATGAAGGTGTGATGCAAATCATTATTCTGTTTCTGCACTCTTATTATGTAATTTATAATCTAAATATACTTAATTATTTGTGACTGTAACTACACTTTTGATTTTTATTTTACTACTTGATATTTAATTTAGACAAAACTGCAAAATTGGTCCAAAAAAAGTTTCCCATTTGCATGGGAAGTCCAAAATGAGAAAGTTTTCGTATTTTTGGTCCCTAGTCCACTTGAAAAAACTAAAATACCCTTTTAGTTTAGAGTAAACTGCAAATTTGGTCCATGTGGTTTGCAAAACAATGTGGGTATGGTTCAAAAAGTTTTCAACTTGCACCACTGGTCCAAAATTGAAAACCTTTTGTGGTTTTGATCCCTGAAAAATTTGAAAGGACTAAAATACCCTTTTATTTTTTTCATTTTTAATACCCATTTAAATAAATTTTTATTGTAAAAAAACCAACCAACCCCCACCCCCACCGTCTCTCTCTCTCTCTCTCTCTCTCAACCAATATCTTGGGTCTGACTGTGTCGCCTCCCTCCGACCATGAATATCACCTCCCAAAACCCTAAATCCAGCCTAAAACCATACGGGCACATCCAAACCTCCCCTGAAACACACACGCATACACACACACACTCTCTCTCTCAACCAATATCTTGGGTTTGACTGTGCCGCCTCCCTCCGACCATGAATAACATCTCCCAAAACCCTAATCCAGCCTAAAACCATACGGGCACATCCAAACCTCCCCTGAAATTGAGTCGGGTTTTTGGTGATCCAACCAGATTGAATCGATCTCAATCTGATTACATGGTTATAATCAGCGCCTCCTTCCGACCATGAACAGACCTCAAGGTAATCAATCGCCGACCTCAATCTGATTACATGGCAACTTCTTACATCTTTCTCTAAACCTCCCCTCAAATTGTTACAGCCTTACAGGAAAACGTTTTCCAATTTCAAGCTCATTAGTTTAATTCTATAGCAAAGCATCATATAAAATGAACGGCTTGAACTCCTAGAACTACTGAACTGAGTGTTGTAAGATTACGGGATTGAAGGAGGAAGTAATTGAAGGAAGGAGGGAGATAAACCTTAAGAGAATTCGGAGGGTAATAGATACCGCCATGAATGACCGGATGTCTATATGTTACTGATTTGCTATTAAAATCAAACAAATCGGTCTTTTCACACCCTATCAGGGTGTGAGCATTGGGCGTTTGGAGGAAAAGGGTTAACAGGAATGCTTGTGACATGCATTTTTGATTAAAATGTAGAAGAAACAGAATCGGAATCGGAATCCAACAATATCACTTTGTTTTCATCTTCAGTCTTTCCCTCAACACTCTGGTGATCGACAGCTGTTGGAGGCATTGCCTGTATGGTACAAAGCGCAAGCTATTCACTGATCACAAGAGTTTGTAGCATGTGTTCACTCAAAAAGAGTTGAACATGAGACAGAGAAGATAGCTAGAGTTGATCAGCGACTAGGATTGCGAGATTGTATACCATCCAGGTAAAGCAAATGTAGTAGCAGATGCATTGAGTAGAAAAGTTCCTGAGAAAAGAATCAAGGCAAGATCGATGAGAATAGAACTAGTGCCCAGTATTGTAGAGCAGATCAAAACAGCCAACAAAGAGTTGAAGAGAGCGGAGATTTGAAAGATGGGAAACTAGGAAAAGACATGCAGTTTGAAATAAATAGTCAAAGGTTAAAGACTTTTAGAACCCGCATTTGGGTGCCGAAAGCAGGAGATTTAAGAAAGTTGATCTTAGAAGAGTCGCATAAGTCAAAGTATTCCATACATCCAGCGAGTACCAAGAATTATCAAGATCTAAAGAGACATTATTAGTGGCCTGGAATGAAGAAGAGAATAGCTAAGTACATCTCCAAGTGTGTCATTTGTGCACAAGTCAAGGCGGAACATCAAGTCCCGCATGGAGATGCTCAGTCATTGCACATTCCAGCAGGAAAGTGGGAGGATGTAACCATGGATTTTATCGTTGGGTTACCAAGAACGAGGAGAGGTTATGATTGTATATGGGTTATAGTGGACTGATTGACCAAGAGTGCACTATTTCTAGCTATAAAAGAAACTACTCCATTGGAGAAGTTAGCCCACTTGTACTTAGATGAAGTATTAAGAAGATATGGTTCACCGTTGTCTATCGTGTCAGACAGAGACCCCAGATTTACCTCTAACTTTTGGAGAGCTTTACAAGAGAAAATGGGGACGAAAATTCAGCTAAGTACAGCGTATCATCCACAAACGGATGGTCAAAGTGAGCGAACAATCCAGACAGCAGAAGACATGCTACGATCATGCGTAATGGATTTTGGAGGTAGTTGGGATGAACACCTGCCTTTATTGGAGCTTGCATATAACAACAGCTACCATTCTAGCATCAAAATACCACCCTTTGAGGCATTGTATGGTAGGAAGTGTAGAACCCCTTTATGCTGGCCAGAGGAAGGGTGAGACTAAACGTACAGGACCAGAAATTGTTAGAGTGACCAATGAGAAGATTTGAGTGATTCAAGCTAACATGAAAGCAGCACAAGACCGACAGAAGAGTTACTCCAATTTAAAGAAAAGACCGTATGATTTACAAGAAGATGATCTAGTAATGATAAAAGTATCGTCATGGAAGGGCGTAGTCAGATTTGGTAAAAGAGGAAAGCTGAGTCCAAGATATATTGGACCTTTTAGAATCCTGAAGAGAGTTGGGTTACAGGCGTTCAAGTTGGAGTTACCACCAGAACTCAGTGGAATACATGATACCTTTCATGTATGCTACCTGAAGAAGTACTTTGGAAAAGAAGAGTTAGTGATACCGTATACAGACTTGAGGGTGGCGACTCCTAGCAGACTGGTTGAAGAACCAGAAGCAATTTTAGAAATGCAGACTAAGAAGCTAATGAACAAGGAAATTGACTTAGTACTAGTCAAGTGGAAGCACCCATTAGGGTCGAACCTAGCTTGAGAGACGTTAGAAGAGATGAAGAGAAGATATCCAAATTTCGCAGATTACGAAAAGATTCCGAGGACGAAATCCGCATAAGGAGGGTGACTGTAAGAACCCGCAAAAGTTGTAAAAAGGGTAAAATGGTCTTTTGACACATTATAAGACCATTAGGTAAAATAATATGTTAATTGTGAAATAAGAGTATAATAAATAAAAGTTTAAGTAAAATTTGGAGTTTTACCGTGTGAATAGTGAAACTGGGCCAAAAAGGGCAAAATGGTCATTTGACATGAAAATGACCATTATGTTAAGAAATTGTGATGTGGGGTTAAGTTGTTAACAAATGAAATATAAATTGTAACAAAATTTTGTTTTTAGTGCCAAGATAGAAGAACTGGAGCTTGAGGGGTGAAACTGTAAATATGGGAAGTATAAATAGGAGAAAAGATCTCCCATCTCCCAGAAAATTACAGAACATTCGAGAGGGAGCGAGAGAGCACGGGAGAAGCAGGAAATTTGGAAGCTTGGCAAAGAATTGAATACAACACTTGGAATTGGTGATTCCAAGCTTCAAAAGGTAAGGAATTTCATGTTATAAGTTTATTTCATCCAAGTTCTTGAACGGGAATCGTGCACTTGATTTCTGAATTTCTAGAAGTCATGATTCCAGTGAAATCATTCAAATTATCTTGCTCAAAATCATCAAGAAAACATATTCTAGTTGTTGAACATGTTGAAAATCAAGAAATGGTTATTTTTTGCTCAAGAACCCTAAGTCACGGGTTTGTATGTTTAGGTGGTTTTGATGAATCTAATGTGTTAGAAAAGGTGAAAGAAACATGTAGTGGTTATTAACTTAAAGGAATTGAAGCTTTGAAGCAAAGATGATGAAATGGGTTTTTTAGCTCATGAACCCTAGAAATGGGTTTATGAGTTGGAATTGATTTCATGTGATTCTAATGGTTTGGTTAAGTCACATATGATATAAAAGAAGTGAGAAATCAGTCCACAAGTTCAAAAATTTAATAAATTGATTTTTGGTGAAAAATGGTGATTTCGGAAGAGTTTTCAAGATTTTAAAGAAGATTTGATGATTTAGTAGTTTAAAATCCAGTATAAGTTGGTATTCAGGGCCTGGAAATGACCCTAAACCAATTAGGTTAAGTATTAAGAGCTTAATAGGGGAATAGTGGAACTGCAGTTTGGAAAATCGTCAAATATAGCAACATACTCAGCGATCACGACGCGACCACCCCTAGGGTCGCGACGCGAACCTGCGCCAGGAGCAATTTCACTGTAGCATGAAGTAGCCAACCCTCAAGCCAATGTCATATTTTGATTTTTGGGATTTTGAGCTAGGCTTATCCGTTTAACTTCAAATTTTAAACATAGGTCTATTATGGCCTAAGATTTCATGGAAAATTGTCGGAACCGAAATACGACCTCCCGAGGGTACTGTAGTAAAATACGCGTATTTCGGGAAAGTTGTAAAATGAGTTTATTAATGGTTATACATTTGTTATGACCTGTAGTTGTGCAATATGAGACTCTTAAGTTATAAAGTCAGTTGTAGTATATATTTATTAATTAAGCAAGTATATATGATATATGTGTAAGAGGTGCTTCAAACATTGTTGAGCACGAGAAAGGAAAAGGTGTACGAGAAACTTAGTGATCAGTAGCTACACCAAGGTGAGTATGTGTGGACTTTTTGTACATAGCAAAATGATATTTTCAGAAAAGAGATTTCCAAATACTTTTGAATACTAAAGTTGGAAACAGTTTTAAAGTAGCTCTATACAAGGGCTAAGTGTTTTAAGCAGATTTTAAAGAAGTATAGTTTGCAAAGTATTTTGAAAGAAGCTCCATATGTGAGCTAAAGATGTTAAAGTTAGTTTTGAAAGTATTTTTGATTAAGAGTTATAAAGTTTATGAGTTTGAGTTTATTATAAATTGTGTCCCATTTTGACCAATTTGAGATGTAGTGAAGAAATTAACGAGATAATAACTAAAGTTAAGAAAGTAAAAAGAGTCAGTTGTCCGGACTAGGATCACCCACATAATCGGGAGATCTGAAGACACTACTGGGGTGGTACCTCCCGTCGCGAAGTAGTTGTCTAGCTTAGCATAACCTTGTGATTGGATCTATTCCAAGTCACGAAGGGGAGACAGAGATAGCATAACCTTGCGGGTAGATCTGTTCTGTCCTGTGAAGGGGAGTTAGTAAGATGAATTAAACTAAACTAATTCATAAGTTTCAGTTGGTCACAAGTAAATGACAAAGAAAGCAGTTTGAGAAAGAAAGTAGTTTTAAAGTAAGAAATCAGTTTTTCTTTGAGAAAGAAAGCAGTTTTTGAGAAAGAAAGTATTTTGAGTTTTGAAAATAGAAAAGAAAAAAGATTTGAGATTTATTATGAAAATAAATGTTAATAGTTTACTTGTTTATAATTCAAGTTTTGAGCAGAAAAGTTTTGGGTCTAAAACCCATATTACTCACGAGGCTTTATGTCTCACGTACTATTTTTAAATGCTATGTACTTAGGTGAATTGAGCAGGAGTTGAAGTTGGGACCAGTGTAGATACAGATAAGTTTAAATTATGGTTTTATGTATTAAGTCTGTAATACCCCTTGAGAACAAGTTTGTAAAACAATAAAAATTAAGTGACTTTTTCATAGCCACGCTTTGTAAGATATTTGTATTTTAAACTGTATTAAATTAAGGTTTGAGAAAGGGGTGTTACAGTTTTGGTATCAGAGCCATAGTTTAAGCGAACTAGGTGTCAGTACTTGAACCTAGACTTAAACTATGTGGGAGTTAAGTAGAGTACATACTTGGGTATGATGTTGAAAGTAAGTAGAAAAGGGAGTAAATCCATATCAGTGGAACATGAGTCTTGGTGGTAAAACTGGAAGCAAATGTGTATAGGTGTTTATAATAATATGGGCCCGTACTATTCTAATCACAGGATATATATTTGAGTTTGGTGGAACCACACAGGAATCATGTGAGGCTGTAAGGGATAAGTGTAGGAGATTTGAGGGGTATAGGTTCGGTATACCTATGTAAGAAAATCAAGTATGACTGGAAATACTAAAGTATAAAAGAAAAGTGTTAAAGATGAAGTAACGAATATGAGGTATATAGTGGGGAAAACCCCATACCCTATACGAATAATTCTAAAGTATATGTAATAAAGCAGAATAAGGTATGAAAAGAACCAGTAAAAGAGACATGGCCAGAAGGTATAAACGTATTGAAAATTCTAATGGGAATAATAGAGTATATAGTACAAATATAAAGAAAGAGTATAACTGAAAATTTCCGTTGTCTAACGGAAACGAATTATGATTGTGGAATAAAAATAAGAGTAATGTCACTACAGTGACCAAAGGAAGAAAGATTGGAAAAGAATGTGAATACAGATATATGAATTAAATTCATATAAGAAAGAAGAATGAAAACATTTAAGCAGGAAGAGTAAAAGGAAGTGAGTTGGGTGTAATTATAGACAAACCCAATAGAAGTATAAAAAATAATAATAATAAATAAAGAGTAAATATTAAGAAGTAGTATGATGTGTTGTTCATGGACAACCAAGAGATTAAGGTATGTATATAAAAAAAGTTGTGATTAAATATGTTAATATAAAACGAAAGCAAAATACTTAACTAAGTATTAGATAAGGAATCAAAGACGGAAATGAAAGTATAAGAAATGGGAAGTTGTGACTTCCAAAATCGAAAGTAATATGACAAGTAAAGACATTTAATAGTTGGAGCAAATAACTAAGTTTGAAGAGTATTATAATGAGTAACATAAACAAAGTAAGTTACCTGAATGAGAAAGTAATAAAAAAATCGTTAAAGACTATGAGCAAGTTGCATTGTTATAATGCAAGAGAATGAGTTGAGAAATGTGAATGCCTAATCAGGTGTTAGGCGAAAAGTTAAAGATAAGACAGACAACGATGATAATGAGAAGAATATACAGATAGTTACCAAAGAAATGGTCATCTGAAATCAGATTTAGTGACCATGTAAACTATAAATAAGAAGAACTGAGAATGATAAAAGGATAACCGAAAGAATGTGAGAAAAATGACTGAGAGTCATAAATAATATGAGATAAAGAGTAAAAGTGAATATCCAGATAAGTATTAGACAAAGAGTCAAATCTGAAATAAGAACTAAAATAAAGAGATAGGAAGTTACTACCTCTAAGCGGAAGTAACGGGTAAAAGTAGCCAAAGATTAGAGAAATGGTCGGTACATGGCTAGTAATTATGGAACATAAGAAAGTGTATAGTGTATATCGCTTTAAGATACATATAAATAAAGAGAGTAAAGAAATGAAGCTTAAATGAAAGAACAATGCAATGTGTTGGGCATATAGCCTTATGACACATAGAGAGAAATGGTAAAAAGAATAATAAAAGAAATTTTGGGTATCAAACCTAGGAAGTTTATAAGTAAAATATATGAGACATAGAGACTAAATGTTTATAAAAAAAATGGAGGTAATCTATATGATTATGAAAGTAGTGTATGCTTAATAAGTATAATGAGATAAAACAAGAAATTGTTGAGTCAGAAATGCCAATCTTTATTGAAATATGGTTATAATGCAGTCAGGATAAAAAGAGAAGTAAAAGTTATTTTTGGCATTAGCCATAGCAAGTAAAGAGTAAGCAAGAGATAGAGTGCTAAACTAAGCATTAGTGTGAGAAATAAGAACTACAAGAAAATACTAAAACATAAGTAATAAGATGAGAATGGTACATAGGGTACCTAAGAAGATAAGAAGTGTACTCATAAGAGTACAGTAAGAAAGCTGAGAAATGAAAAGGACATGATTATATTAGAAAGTATAATGAGTAAAAGAGATTGAAATCTCATAAACTATAAAGAAAAAGGAAAGAAGTATTTAGATCGTTAATATGTAGAAAGGTGGAAATAATATAAGTAAAGAGTGATACAAGACATGTATTTATAAAAGTAATACAGGTAAGTAACAAAATGATAAAGGTAATAACCTTATGTGAATGTATGAAAACTAGTAGTAAAGACAAAGAAAAGTTTTAGTAGTAATTATAGCAACACCTTTGATATAAAAGGTTTTGCTTATAAAAAGAAAAAGATAGAAAATTCTTTGAGAATTAAAGATGAAAGATAAGACAAAAGAAACAAGAACAACGATTGACTTTTGAAGAGTCAATTCTTCTAGTATATGTAGATATAAGAAGTTGTAAAACTTCTAAAGAAATGTATAAAGGTAAAGTGGGTGGATATCGTGTAATATATATATATATATATATATATATATGAGATTTAAGTCTAATGACAAGAAAGATATAATTAGAAATGTAGATTGACTGTTGGAAAGTCAATTTTCTATAATAAAGTATGAAGTGATAGAGCTTCTATAAGAAGAGAGAGAAAGTAAATTAAAAATATGAAATTTACTCAAGTAAGAAGAATAAGAAAAAGCTTTTATTACATTAAAAGAGAAGTAGTGTAATGCGTCTGTCCTTACGTTACCAGATGGGACAGAAGATTTTGAAGTATACAGCGATGCCTCACATAGAGGGCTTGGCTGTGTGTAGATGCAGAGGAGTAAGGGTATAGCATATGTTTCCAGATAGTTGAAAGCCCTAGAAACAAAGTATATTACCTATGATATAGAGCTTGCATCGATTGTATTTGCCTTGAAAATTTGGAGGCATTACCTGTATGGTACAAAGCGCAAGCTATTCACTGATCACAAGAGTTTGTAGTATGTGTTCACTCAAAAAGAGTTGAACATGAGACAGAGAAGATAGCTATAGTTGATCAGCGACTAGGATTGCAAGATTGTATACCATCCAGGTAAAGCAAATGTAGTAGCAGATGCATTGAGTAGAAAAGTTCCTGCGAAAAGAATCAAGGCAAGATCGATGAGAATAGAACTAGTGCCCAGTATTGTAGAGCAGATCAAAACAGCCAACAAATAGTTGAAGAGAGCGGAGATTTGAAAGATGGGAAACTAGGAAAAGACATGCAGTTTGAAATAAATAGTCAATGGTTAAAGACTTTTAGAACCCGCATTTGGGTGCCGAAAGCAGGAGATTTAAGAAAGTTGATCTTAGAAGAGTCGCATAAGTCAAAGTATTCCATACATCCAGCGAGTACCAAGAATTATCAAGATCTAAAGAGACATTATTAGTGGCCTGGAATGAAGAAGAGAATAGCTAAGTACATCTCCAAGTGTGTCATTTGTGCACAAGTTAAGGCGGAACATCAAGTCCCGCATGGAGATGCTCAGTCATTGCACATTCCAACAGGAAAGTGGGAGGATGTAACCATGGATTTTATCATTGGGTTACCAAGAAAGAGGAGAGGTTATGATTGTATATGGGTTATAGTGGAATGATTGACCAAGAGTGTACTATTTCTAGCTATAAAAGAAACTACTCCATTGGAGAAATTAGCCCAGTTGTACTTAGATGAAGTATTAAGAAGATATGGTGCACCGTTGTCTATCGTGTCAGACAGAGACCCCAGATTTACCTCTAACTTTTGGAGAGCTTTACAAGAGAAAATGGGGATGAAAATTCAGCTAAGTACAGCGTATCATCCACAAACGGATGGTCAAAGTGAGCGAACAATCCAGACAGTAGAAGACATGCTACGATCATGCGTAATGGATTTTGGAGGTAGTTGGGATGAACACCTGTCTTTAGTGGAGCTTGCATATAACAACAGCTACCATTCTAGCATCAAAATGCCACCCTTTGAGGCATTGTATGGTAGGAAGTGTAGAACCCCTTTATGCTGGCCAGAGGCGGGTGAGACTAAACGTACAGGATCAGAAATTGTTAGAGTGACCAATGAGAAGATTTGAGTGATTCAAGCTAACATGAAAGCAGCACAAGACCGACAGAAGAGTTACTCCAATTTAAAGAAAAGACCGTATGATTTACAAGAAGATGATCTAGTAATGATAAAAGTATCGCCATGGAAGGGCGTAGTCAGATTTGGTAAAAGAGGAAAGCTGAGTCCAAGATATATTGGACCTTTTAGAATCCTGAAGAGAGTTAGGTTACAGGCGTTCAAGTTGGAGTTACCACCAGAACTCAGTGGAATACATGATACCTTTCATGTATGCTACCTGAAGAAGTACTTTGGAAAAGAAGAGTTAGTGATACCGTATACAGACTTGAGGGTGGAGACTCCTAGCAGACTGGTTGAAGAACCTGAAGCAATTTTAGAAATGCAGACTAAGAAGATGAGGAACAAGGAAATTGACTTAGTACTAGTCAAATGGAAGCACCCATTAGGGTCGAACCTAGCTTGAGAGACGTTAGAAGAGATGAAGAGAAGATATCCAGATTTCGCAGATTACGAAAAGATTCCGAGGACGAAATCCGCATAAGGAGGGGTGACTGTAAGAACCCGCAAAAGTTATAAAAAGGGTAAAATTGTCTTTTGACACATTATAAGACCATTAGGTAAAATAATATGTTAATTGTGAAATAAGAGTATAATAAATAAAAGTTTAAGTAAAATTTGGAGTTTTACCGTGTGAATAGTGAAACTGGGCCAAAAAGGGCAAAATGGTCATTTGACATGAAAATGACCATTATGTTAAGAAATTGTGATGTGGGGTTAAGTTGTTAACAAATGAAATATAAATTGTAACAAAATTTTGTTTTTAGTGCCAAGATAGAAGAATTGGAGCTTGAGGGGTGAAACTGTAAATATGGGAAGTATAAATAGGAGAAAAGATCTCCCATCTCCCAGAAAATTACAGAACATTCGAGAGGGAGCGAGAGAGCACGGGAGAAGCAGGAATTTTGGAAGCTTGGCAAAGAATTGAATACAACACTTGGAATTGGTGATTCCAAGCTTCAAAAGGTAAGGAATTTCATGTTATAAGTTTATTTCATCCAAGTTCTTGAACGGGAATCGTGCACTTGATTTCTGAATTTCTAGTAGTCATGATTCCAGTGAAATCATTCAAATTATCTTGCTCAAAATCATCAAGAAAACATATTCTAGTTGTTGAACATGTTGAAACTCAAGAAATGATGATTTTTTGCTCAAGAACCGTAAGTCATGGGTTTGTATGTTTAGGTGGTTTTGATGAATCTAATGTGTTAGAAAAGGTGAAAGAAACATGTAGTGGTTATTAACTCAAAGGAATTGAAGCTTTGAAGCAAAGATGATGAAATGGGTTTTTAGCTCATGAACCCTAGAAATGGGTTTATGAGTTGGAATTGATTTCATGTGATTCTAATGGTTTGGTTAAGTCACATATGATATAAAAGAAGTGAGAAATCAGTCCACAAGTTTAAAATTTTAATAAATTGATTTTTGGTGAAAAATGGTGATTTCGGAAGAGTTTTCAAGATTTTAAAGAAGATTTGATGATTTAGTAGTTTAAAATCCAGTATAAGTTGGTATTCAGGGCCTGGAAATGACCTTAAACCAATTAGGTTAAGTATTAAGAGCTTAATGGGGGAATAGTGGAACTGCAGTTTGGAAAATCGTCAAATATAGCAACATACTCAGCGATCGCGACGCGACCACCCCTAGGGTCGCGACGCGAACCTGCGCCAGGAGCAATTTCACTGTAGCATGCAGTAGCCAACCCTCAAGCCAATGTCATATTTTGATTTTTGGGATTTTGAGCTAGGCTTATCCGTTTAACTTCAAATTTTAAACATAGGTCTATTATGGCCTAAGATTTCATGGAAAATTGTCGGAACCGAAATACGACCTCCCGAGGGTACTGTAGTAAAATACGCGTATTTCGGGAAAGTTGTAAAATGAGTTTATTAATGGTTATACATTTGTTATACATTTGTTATGACCTGTAGTTGTGCAATATGAGACTCTTAAGTTATAAAGTCAGTTGTAGTATATATTTATTAATTAAGCAAGTATATATGATATATGTGTAGGAGGTGCTTCAAACATTGTTGAGCATGAGAAAGAAAAAGGTGTACGAGAAGCTTAGTGATCAGTAGCTACACCAAGGTGAGTATGTGTGGACTTTTTGTACATAGCAAAATGATATTTTCAGAAAAGAGATTTCCAAATACTTTTGAATACTAAAGTTGGAAACAGTTTTAAAGTAGCTCTATACAAGGGCTAAGTGTTTTAAGCAGATTTTAAAGAAGTATAGTTTGCAAAGTATTTTGAAAGAAGCTCCATATGTGAGCTAAAGATGTTAAAGTTAGTTTTGAAAGTATTTTTGATTAAGAGTTATAAAGTTTATGAGTTTGAGTTTATTATAAATTGTGTCCCATTTTGACCAATTTGAGATGTAGTGAAGAAAGTAACGAGATAAGAACTAAAGTTAAGAAAGTAAAAAGAGTCAGTTGTCCGGACTAGGATCACCTACATAATCGGGAGATCTGAAGACACTACTGGGGTGGTACCTCCCGTCGCGAAGTAGTTGTCTAGCTTAGCATAACCTTGTGATTGGATCTGTTCCAAGTCACGAAGGGGAGACAGAGATAGCATAACCTTGCGGGTAGATCTGTTCTGTCCCGTGAAAGGAAGTTAGTAAGATGAATTAAACTAAACTAATTCATAAGTTTCAGTTGGTCACAAGTAAATGACAAAGAAAGCAGTTTGAGAAAGAAAGTAGTTTTAAAGTAAGAAATCAATTTTTCTTTGAGAAAGAAAACAGTTTGAGAAAGAAAGCAGTTTTTGAGAAAGAAAGTATTTTTGAGTTTTGAAAATAGAAAAGAAAAAAGATTTGAGATTTATTATGAAAATAAATGTTAATAGTTTACTTGTTTATAATTCAAGTTTTGAGCAGAAAAGTTTTGGGTCTAAAACTCATATTACTCACGAGGCTTTATATCTCACGTACTATTTTTAAATGCTATGTACTTAGGTGAATGGAGCAGGAGTTGAAGTTGGGACCAGTGTAGATACAGATAAGTTTAAATTATGGTTTTCTGTATTAAGTCTGTAATACCCCTTGATAACAAGTTTGTAAAAAGAAAAAATTTAAGTGACTTTTTCATAGTCACGCTTTGTAAGATATTTGTATTTTAAACTGTATTAAATTAAGGTTTGAGAAAGGGGTGTTACACATCATCACCACCACCACCACCATCACCCACAACCACCACCTCCACTGCCGCCACCACTCACTGCCACCGCCACCACCTCACCTACAACGTTACCCACAGCCACCACCACCACCACCACCACCATCACCCACTACCACCACCTCCACCGCTATCGCCACCCACCACCACCACCTCAATCGCCACCACCTCCACTGCTACCATCACCCATTACCACCACTTCCTCTGCCTCGGCCTCTGCCATCGCTACCGCCACCGCCACCGCCACCGCCACCGCCACCCACCACCATTCATCGCCGCCACCACCACCACCACTGCCACCACCATTGTTACCCACCACCTCTATCGCCACCACTTCCATCGCTACCACCACCCATTGCCGCCACCACAACCACCGACTACTGTCACCCACCACCAACATCACCCACCACCGCCTCCACCACCACTACCGTTTGTACCGCCACCGATACCACCTACACTACTACCGCCACCACTCATGACCGTCGCCGCCACTCGCTATCCACCACCTCTCATCATCCACCATCACCCACTGTCACCGCCACCGGCACCACCGCCACCCACCGTTACCGCCACTGCCACCACCACCACCAAAAGAGCATTAATTATCAAACATATTTCTCAGGTGAATTCTCTGTGATACCAAACAGTGGAATCAATTCTCTTTCTCCAGTTAATTCTCTTTCTCTCCATTTTCATTCTATTTCTCCGTACCAAACGTACCTTAATGATACTTACAAATCCATTGATTTGGGGGTGGGAATTCTCAGCGAGTCTGCAAACGAAAATTACAAAGTCTGCAAAAAGAAAATTGGGGATTAGAAATCGATACACACACAAATTGACACCTTCCCGACCAGAAAATCAGAAATCGATGGGCTGAGAAGATGAACAAGGAGTTCCTGATTACTTGCTTCATCGATGGTCAGAAATCGATGGGTTGAGTTCTTAATTACCTGCTTCATCTAAACCGTATTGGTGCAAATATGGGGGGTTGAGTTCTTGAACCTACAACCCCAGAAAATCATCTCGTTCTTGAACCGGCTATCTGAAATCGACACCTTCCTGACCAGAAAATCATCTGGTTTCTCGTCGTTACCCGTCGGCGTCGAGGCTGTAAGAGAGAGAGAGAGAGAGAGAGAGAGAGAGTATAGAGATGGAATAATCGGCGGTGGTGGTGGTGGTTTCAGGGGGCGGTCCTTCTGGTTTCAGGGCTAAGAGATCGGTAACGTCGTCTTTTTCCTCCATTATCCCCTTCATCTTCGAAAGTGAGAGAAAGAGATCGGTGATGTGAGGGTGGTTTATTTCATTGTGAGGCATCCGATGAACAGGCGTTGATGATTTTTCATTGTGTGTTTTTGACTTTTGGGGTGTATGAGAGTAGAGAGAGAAGGGGAGGGGGAAGAGTAATCAGCAAGTAGAAAGAGAGGGACTGATCCTTGTGATTTTCGTGAATTGGGAAAGGGGATGAGAGAGAGAGAGAGTATAGAGGGAGAGAGAACCGGTGATGGGTTGATTTATATTTTTTGGGTAAAGAGGGCGGCACCTCTGGCAAATTTTATTAATAAAAAGAATAAATACAATATAAGGCTGGGGACTCCCCACCAAAAAACAGAAAATCCATCAGGACAGGCCCCAACGGACAACAAACTAAACTAGGAACCAAAACAAGAGAAGGAACCATAAGCAAACAATAACATAAAGGAGAGCAACCTGCAAAACAAACAAACCATACAAGCCAAAACAAGCAGAGAAAAAAGAAAGCGCAGAGGATGAAAATTAAGGGAGGGTCCAAAGAGTTTTAGCCAAATCAACATTAGTGCAAGTTTTCAAAGAAAGACTCAGCAGTCTACATCGGATATCATCCTTAACAATATTCACGACAGCATGATGAGATCTTTTTATTTTTGTAAAAATGCGTAAATTTCTTTCCCGCCAGATGTGGTAGACCGCTCCAGCAAAAACAAGTCTTCTAATGATGGACCAAATGGTCTTGTTCTTATTAATGGGGTTGAGTTGACTAATGATATCAGACCAGCTATCAGTGGAGAAGGAGAGATTCATGACATGATGGAGGTCATGCCAAACCAAAGAAGTGAAAGAGCATTCAAAGAAGAGATGGGAAAGGGAATCCGGACAGTCCCCGCAGAACGCACAAATGAGATTGGAATTAGTGTCCCAAATTTTGATTTTATCATGAGTCTTAAGACGATCTTTAAAAGCAACCCAAAGAATGAAAGCATGTCTGGGGATGTTCTGGGAGAACCAAACAAGATGAAACCAAAAGACCGGTTGGTGATAGGGGCGAATAGACTGCCACACAGATCGAACAGAGAAAGGAGAGAGTTGACCGTCTCTAGATCTCCAAAGGAGTTTATCAGGGACGGACGTGGAAATAGTAGGAGGGTTATGAGAAAGAAGAGCACCATGGGAATCTCTCCAACAATGAGGCCGAACCCAAGATCCGTTAAGAACCAGTTCAGCAACCTTAGTATCAGGAGTGAAACCCGCATCATGGATGTCACGGACATACAAGAATTTAGAAAGAGGGCCCGCAGGGTGCCAGTTGTCAAACCAAGCAGAAGTAGAGCATCCATCACCTATCTGGGAAACTATATACTCCCTTATCTTATCCCGCATATCCAGGATGTTACGCCAGGCAAATCCAGAACCATATTTTTTGGGGGCATCCCAAAAGTTACGGCCACATAAACGGTATGAGTGGATCCACTTAACCCATAGGGACTCTTTCTTGGAAAGGAGTCTCCAAACATGGGAAGCCATAAGGGCAACATTCCAGATAGCAAGGTTACGTATGCCAAGACCACCATGTTCCTTAGGAAGGCATACAGTTTTCCAGGAGACTTTAGCTTTACCACGCTTCAACTCACCATGGCACCAGAGGAAACCTCTCATGAGCTTCTCAATATCGTTAGAGATAGATTTAGGAAGAATAAAAACAGAAGTCCAATAGATTTGAGTAGAAGAAAGGACAGAGAGGATGAGCTGGAGACGACCAGCAAAGGAAAGAGACTTGTTTTTCCAGTCATTAATCCTGCATTTAACTTTATCAACAAGGCCTTTACAGTCTTTGTGGGCAAGACGCGTGGTGATGAGAGGAATGCCAAGGTATCGGACAGGGAAAGAGCCCTCAGGAAACTTAACAATAAGATCAATGGCAGCCCTGGTCCTCTCACCAACATTACAGTAGAATGCTTCACTCTTCGCAGTATTGGGATGGAGGCCAGAAGCCCCAGAGAATTCCTCAAGAGAATCACAGATGATTTTAGCCGAATAGCTATCACCATGACAGAAGAGAAGGAGATCGTCGGCAAAGCAAAGATGGGTGATACTTTGATCATCACATTGTCTGTAGAATTTAAAAGAGTCAGAATCATGGATGTTTCTCTTGATTATAAGGTTAAGCACCTCCATGACAAGAGTGAAGAGATAAGGAGAGAGGGGGTCACCCTGCCGAAGGCCCCTTTTACCATCGAAATAACCATGAGTATTCCCATTGATACTCACAGAGTAAGCAACCGTGGAAACACAAGTCATGATCCATTCAATCATACGATCGGGGAAACCAAACCCAAACAAGATAGTCCGCAGAAACGACCAGTCAACCGTGTCGTACGCTTTTTGAATATCAACCTTAAAAGCACATCTAGGAGGACCACGATGACGATGATAATCACGCATGAGTTCGTGGACAAGAAGGACGTTGTCGGTGATCAAACGACCAGGGATGAAAGCAGACTGGTTTTCATCAACCAGAGAAGAAAGATGGTTTTTGATACGATCCGCAATAATCTTGCTGATACATTTGTAAACAACGTTACAACAAGCTATAGGGCGGAAATCAGTGACTTTGGAAGGGGAATCAACTTTAGGGATGAGCGCAAGGATGGTGCTGTTGAAAGACTTAAGAAGTTTGCCAGAATAGAAGAATTCCTTAACAGCCATACAGAAATCAGGACCCACAATATCCCAAACAGACTTGAAGAACTTAGCAGAGAAACCATCAGAACCAGGAGCTTTATCATCACCCATCTGGAACAGGACACACTTAACCTCCTCGTCAGTAACAGGAGTAAGCATGGCGGCAGATTGGAGGGGGGAGAGCTTATTAGAGAAGAGGGAAGAAGGATCACGAATAGCAGTGGAAGGCTGGGCAGAACCCAAGAAGGCTTGAAAGTGAGAAACAAAAAGATTAGGAAGATCATTCCCCGAGATCCAGTTACCTTGAGCATCCTGGATAGAATTAATACGATTGCGAGATTTACGGCTTTTAACCGCTTTGTGGAAAAAACCCGAATTTTTATCACCCTCACGCAGCCAGTTAACCTTAGCCTTTTGTTTTAGGAACCTCTCTTCATCCAGGCTAGCCTCGTTATAAGCGAGGAGATACCTGCATTGTTCTTCACGAAGATCCTTATTGAAAGGATCCCGATCCAAAGCAATCTGAACTCTATCAAGCTCATTACGAAGAGAGATAACCTTAGAAAAGAGGTTTCCCTGGTTGCGAAGCATCTTACGTATAGGCACTTTCAGATTTTTAAGGTTTTTGAAAACCTTATACATCCGATATCCAGTGATATTGGGGTTCCAAGAAGAGGCAACAATCTTCTTGAAATCGTTCTTATAAGTCAGGAAATTAGGGAACTTGAAAGGTTTAGGTTGGAAAGGGGCACGATGGGGGAGAGAAAGCACAGCAGGAGTATGATCGGACGAACGGTAAGGGAGAAAATTGACAGTAGAGGAGGGGAAAGAAGCAACGAAGTGAGTATTTTCCATGACACGATCGATCTTTTTGAGGATGCCACCCGAACCATTAGGAGACTTGGTCCATGTGTAGAAGAGACATTTATAGTTAAGATCCTCCATTTCCATCAGATTGACACAGTCCCTGAAGTCCTCCATGGCACGAGAAATCCCAGACGACCCTGAGGTGCTATCTTTAATATCAAGAGCAACATTGAAATCACCCAAAATAATCCAAGGGGTATCTCTAACCATATTCTTATGGACCGTAAGAGAATTCCAGAGAGAGCGACGCATCATGTGATCATTATGAGCATAGACGAAGGAGCAGAAAAAGGATTTATTAGAATCACGAATATTAACTTTGAAATGCATAACCTGATCATTTAAGTCGATAAGCATCATATCAATAGCAAGCGGATCCCAGGCAACCACAATTCTAGTCCCTCTAGGGGAGAAGAGACCGTTGGACGACCACGACCAAGAGCTTAAAGTACGACTACAGATAAGAGGGAGGTTATGGAAGGAAGCACGAGTCTCAAGAGAAGCACAAATATGAAGATTTTGATCGCGGATAAGATCTCTCAAGGCTTTCTGATGAGAAGGCTTACAGAGACCGCGAGTATTCCATGCAGCGATATGCGTCATATGGAAACTTGGAGGGTGGTGGAGTCCATCTGCTCGGACACCAGAGTTATCATAGGTTGATCAGAATGTGATCCATTCTTATCAACAATGAACTTTGCAGTCTCACCATGATCAGAGTCGACCTCAATACAATTGTCCTCGTCAAGAAGGTTATCATTATCAGGATCAAAATCACCTGTAATAATTTGGGGGGGAACACTAGGAAGAGGAAGAATGGGAGTAGTAGAGGGTAAATCAGTAACGTCTGATGAACAAGACTCAAGAATGGAGAAGGCGTTGAATAAAGGAGTGGTGGAAAAAGTTTGTTTAAGTGGCGTGGAAGAAGACGTACGAAGGATAGGGCTAGGGAAACCAACTATTGGCTCCTTACCCTTCAAGGGGAGATTAGGAGAAAGAAGGGATGTGGGGGGTCGATTTAAAATATGAAATTTGTGGTTCTCAACTCGTTTCTTATTACTAAGAGTTTTTAAATTGTTATTTTTATTGGAAAAAGAGTTATCGTTGTTCTTATTTTTGTATTTTCTAGTCGTATTGGTTTTAGAAATTTCATTATTTTTCTTGTCATTATTAGAAACATGTTTTGAAGTATTTTTCTTATTTGTAACCATAGTAAATTCATCATTTTTATCTATAATTGGTTGTTCAATTTTTTCCATAGTTATGATAGAAGTATCCATAGGTTTTGCAATATAAGTAGCATTTTGTTTAGCAATAACATGCATACACACATGTGTTTCGTGACCAAACACCTTACAATGAGAGCACATAGGCGGTTTCCATTCATACTCAATTCTAAGCGTATGAGTTGTAAACTCAAGAGTTTCAGGATCGGGTATACGAATGATAACTTTGTCCACCCATGAAGGACACGTTGGGACTTCTAGCAGGACACGTGCATAAACTGCTTTACCCGCAGCATAAGTGCACATATTTGCCGTATAAGAGTCCATGGCAAGTGGCTTTCCAATTTTGGAAGCAATGTGGCTTAACCCTTCCTCACTCCAAGTCTCATAAGGGATGTCATGGATTTTAATCCATAGCGGAAGTTTGTCATGGTTGTTTCTATGAATACTAAGCCCGGGTCTCCATTTTTGCATGACAATAGGGGCACCCCTAAAAGTCCATGGACCGTGTGTTATAACATATTGAAGGCCTTGGTCGTTGTTAAATTTAAAAAGATATATACCATTACCATTTAACAAAACATCCTCCAGCCCATGTTGTGACCACATTTTAGACGCTAGAAAACGAACATCAGAATAATTCATTTTACATCCAACAAAATAACCACAAATGGTCCGAGCATGATTTTGACATATCTTATTAACGACCGTGATAGGTATATCAACAGGCACGTCAACATCATTACTAAGATTAGGGATGAAGCGGAAATTGTCACTTGAGTGTTTTTGAGCACCACTCAAAATGTTTGCTTGAGAATTAACAAGTAAAGGGAGTTTTCTTGACCAAGCGTTATTATTTATGTTGTTTAATTCCTTCATATCTAAATTATTAGTTTGCTTATTATAATCCTGTAAAGGAACAACAACAGTTTCGTGATCCAAACAAGAATTAACATCAATAGAGTTATTGGGCTTGCTAATAGAAATATCTTTTTTATTTAATTTCCTAATGTTAGTAGGCCATTTAGGAGTAATAAATTTGGGCTTAATATAATTAATCTTAGTTTTTGGTTGGCCCAAAATAGAAGAGGACTTATGAGGGCCCAAAATAGAAGAGGACATATGATGGCCCAATTTGGAAGTAATATGATCATTTCTAAATTCCTTAGTAAATATAGCCGATGATGATGGATCGGGCATTTGAAATGTTGGAGGAATATTAGTCAAATGTTTTGTGGAATCATGGGTAGGTGTAAAGGTGGCCTTGTCTCCCATTAAAGAATGCACACACATTATTTTGTCCCCCACTTGCTCCTTAGATAAAGGCTTTAATAAATCAACTTCACTAAAATTTAAAAGAGAAGATTGAAACTTACCCTCCCCATTAGTAAATATAGCCGATGATGTTGTTGTTCCTTTACAGGAGCCAATAGCATGAAGTCCTTGTTCCATTCCCGTTGAGAAAGCACTCGATTCATCATTTGTAGCCGTTTGAAAAGCAAGTGATCCACCTCCGGTATCTTTTTCTCGATCTCCGGCAAGAGCACATGATCCATCTCCGATTGTATTTTCTTCTTGACCTTTCGTGATGTTTTTTTCCGTGAGTCTATCTCCATGACCTGATGTGTACTTGTAAACCATGTAGTCTTCACGTATGCACGATGAGGAGGCCTTTGGGGAGTGAGTTTTACGTTCACCATGTAAAGTAGGTTCACGTTCACCTTCACCACTGCAATATGTAGAGTTGCAAATGTTGTTTATCACCTTTGTCATATGATGTTCACGGTCATCATGGATAGCAGGTTGGATGAGATAGTTTCCATCAACAAATTGTGAATGATCTTTATTCTTGGAAGACGTTTGATCTATATTATTATCATATGATGTATCATCTTCACCATCTTCTTCTTCAAAGGAATAATCCGTGAGCATTCCTTCGTTCATCTCAAGACCCACACCTTGACCATCATCTTCTGCAGAAGCTTTTGTAACTGATTGGATGGTGTCAACTTCTTCAATCGTGGTTGTCTTCTCCCAAACATCATTTAGAGCATTCGTAGCTTCGGCATCATCATCTCCTAGCTGAAGTTCAAATCGACCATTGGCAAGTTTAGAAGTGATGGATTTACGATTGGAGGTACCAGAGACCTTCTTGACGCAATAACGAGGGCCAAGCTTCTTCACTTGCGCTTGATTTCCTTTGGCACGTCTGGTACGATTCAATACGGCAGGCGAGGGGTTTTCAACCGGAGGCGGCACTCCATCTGGCGGAAGCTCAGGTGGACGACGATGCTTGGAAGGGCAGAGGGATGGACCGGCGGCCGTCATCAGAGGACCGGCGACGGATGGGAGGAGGAAAACTTTGGTAGGGGTTGTCTTATTATATTTTATTTAAGCATGCACATAGATATCAAAGCTAGAAATGGGGTTGATTTATATTACTCTTCATAACAACAAGTTTGTTTTCTCAAAATTGTATCTAGGGTGATTTTTAGTTTTGGTTGTTGACATTTGTATAATGGGTTGTTTTGATTATCAAATCAATATATTTTGTTCGCGAATGTGCTTTGTGTTGCTTTTGATTATATGTTTCGGGTTTTGATTTTAGAATGTGAACAATATTACGTTTAATGGAAATTAACTCAATAGAATATACTATTTAAAACATGTAATTACCATAAGATTTTACACTTGGCTTATAAAAAAAAATCGAACATGTAAGTTTTTTATTATTACTTAAACATCCTTTACACTCGCATATTTCATATATTGATGACGTTAAACCCCGACATTTAGTGGTACCTTTTTAGATGTTTTATGCAATTTGTAAGGTTTCATATTATATAGCAGATGTTTGTATATTGAGTGGATTCAAATTAATCCATTTAATCCTATATAAAATGAGATTGAAGACAGAAAAATAAGCAAATTCATGATTCGAATTTAACGCAACATTTTTAATCATTAAATATTTATGTTCTTTAAACGTGGAAATCTATAAAGATGCAATCATATCGGAGGTAACATGAGTTAAGTAACCTTATGTATACATTTTAATCCTCAATTTGATTTAAATAAATATAATATCAACTTTATCTTTTAAACATAAACGAGCTTGAGCCCATGCTCCGCACGGGTTCGGGAGTGCTGGAGCACGGGTCCGGATGCGTTGGTTCGTGGTTGTTATGGACAGAAATTATAGTTGAAGTTCGTTACCATTACGTGCTAAGTACGTACCTATTGCGTACTTGAAAATAATTTAGTAAATTTTTTAAACTACAATCAGTTAATTAAAAAAGAAAAGAATACTCAATGCTATAATTAGCCATAACAGACAAATAACCGAAAGTATGTTGCTATTAGTTGCAATCAGCCCTAAACAAATAAATGAAAGTATGTTACCCTTTCTTAAATTATTTGTAAAATTTTTCATTAAGTCTAAGAAAGAAACAGTGTTTGTTTAGTTTTTAGATGGCAAGACTGACATCATTAATCCATTCAGCCACTTTATACAATACTTGATGGATGAGAAGGGTAAAATAGTCATTTAATCTTGATGAAAAAAATAACTATAGAACAGATGGTTTACCTGTTGGTAAGTTTTTAAGCAATCTTCTAAGGATGTAACTATATGTCTCCATGTCTTTACTTCAGGGACTCGGCCAGTTTTCAAAGATTTTGATATCACTTGACAATACCTGAATTAAAGAAAAAGCTTTTAAGGAAAAAGAATAAGATAATAATATTGAAGAAAAAAAATATTTTTTTCCAGTTTTTGTGTCCGTACTTCAATGAGTCAGATACTCTTCCTAGTTCGGCCAACATATTAGCAAATCCAATGAAAAAACATAAACACAACCATGATATATGGAAACACTAAAACGACTTTGATTGACTTCTCTTCTTTGAGCATGCTCACTTAAGTGCTGAAGTTACTTAGGAGACAGAGCATACATGATTCAAGAATCATGATTAAAGGTAACCTACTTTTAAGTTATGCATATGTTTCTTTGTTTCTGTCTAATTAAATGTCCATACGTGATTTTCTATTTTTTCTAATGAGATTTCATGTGGTAAGTGGTATGTTTCTTTTTTTCTTTCTATTTAACCTACTTTTAAGTTATGTATATGTTTCTCTGTAACTACATCTTACTTTCATGACACGGTCTTGAGGTGGAGACCCAGTTGCTATACAAGTTACAAAAAAGCAAGATTTTCCAAACCTATAGAAAGTACATTGTCATTTTCAACAAAATGGCCAAAAATATGTTGCTATTTTTAACAAAATTTATCAAATTGAATGTTAAAAGTTGTCACAAAATGGCTAGACCGTACATTGCTATTTATAACAAATTGATAAAATGGCCATAAAAACCGTTGCTATTTCTAACGAAAATGATCAAATGGTCTGTCAAAAGTTGTAACAAAATGGTTTGTTAAAGAAGATCAAATGATCAAATGGTTTGTTATAAATGTGATCAAATGGTTAAAATGGCAACATACTTTCTACTATCCCACTTTAGTTTACTTTTGTTACATCATTGTTATTCCTTTTTATCTTATTAAGCCACTATACTTTGAAAATTATAGCATGTTATAACATTGTACTTCCAATTTGTTTTCTCTGTTATTAATGTTTTTGAAAAAACTTTTGACGCATACCAGCACTGCATTATTATCGGTTATTGATTTAGGTTTAGTTTCTTGGTCAAGCATTTCAGGAAACATGTTGTGTGCAAGAGTTTCCTGACCAATTCTACACATGACTTCGATGATAGTTGTCCCGAGGACATAGACAAATGACAGTCCATGCATATATCTTTACATGTCCCATTAAATAGAAGAATTGAGAGCATACAGCGGGTTCATTGCACAACACAATGCTGAGTATATTAGAATACAAGAGCGTGGGGATAACATTTTGGTGCATCGAACCATATTTCTGTTCATATATATTTTATGAAGATAATATTACGTTCATTTACCTTCCATGAGAATTTAATTAAATGCACTTGACTATCAATTATGATACGCGGTTTGTGTAAAATCTGAAGTTTTACATATAGAAAAACTAGTCGTATACCCGCGCAATGCGGCGGGACACAAAATGTTAGGGGCGAGCAATGCGGTGTTCGATTCGATGTTTTGCTAAAATAAACAAAAAGCCGTAAAATTTAATAAGTTATGTTAGACGTATCTAATGTAAGTTAAAAATATCTAAAACCAAAAAACTAAGCTAAAAACCCAATGCATCATTGGTGGGGTACCATATAATGCGGCGAGTGATGGTTATTTAATTTCCACAAAGTTTCTAAACGACGATTAAATTTATTCCGCAAACGGCAATATGTTGTGTTTTTTAGTTAACAATGGTCGTTTTCAATTAATTTGTACGCAATTTATCAATTGCGGTTAGTAACTATCACTTATTAGTTAAATTTTGAAGAAACTCTAACTGAAAATGTGTTCATAAATTAAATATACAAAGTATCACTTGTTAAACAACATATTTTTTATCATGTATTTTTAATATCAAAATAATAAAAATAAATAATTTGAATTTAAATAAAGTTTATTTTATTTACTAATTTACTTTTTTACTTACCAATTACTAATATTTTTTTTTCTTACAACCCATGATTTTCTCTTTGATATTTCTTAAAAATGCTTAACTACATGATTACATAATTTTGTTTATACAGACCACACATTGATACACTGAAAGTGTACATATTATACATTTATCTGCTTGAAAACACGAGACAATTTAAGCTAAAAGTTGTAAGATGATTAACTCATGAAACACAAATATAAGAATAATGGTCTAGCCTACATTCCAAACATTATGTTGATAGATTAACTATCATGCTTACATAATTCAGTTGACACAAGGATTTTGTTCATTAATTCCTGTAAAAAATTTATGAATACAATATTGTAAGCATCGACTCTATTGCATTGTTGCCTCGGTAATTTTAAAACAAATTGTCATTAAACTTTACATATACTGGATCCATTAAGAAACAAATGACAAAGGCTTGAATTACATATAACACCAAGTAGCACACGACACTTGGTAGTTAGAACAAGCAACTGAAAATATTCAAATTGCATAAATCCTAATGCAAACAATATGTTGAATAATGAATAAATATTTGTACATAAAGATTCAATTTGGAAACAATATGAAAAATTAAAAATACATACTTTGGATAAGGATTTGTCATCAACATTGGTAAACAGATAAGAGGACGGCATTTGACTACAACAATAGGACTAAAAGTTTGATCAAACATGGCCGAAGCTATTTTAATCCTTAATGCTAAATAAACAAAATAAGAAATGAGTATGAAACTAATTTCTCGAGTGACCAATTACATTGAACTTACCCTAAAACTTAAAAGCAAGAAAATAGAAATTTTATCTTCACTTTGGCTTGACCAAATTCAGAAACACATGGCTCAAGAATCAAGGATTTTCATCAAGAATAATATACAATGTAAATACGAAAATTCACGGTGTAAATAACAGTACGAAATTGCTGCCTTTTTATGGACTTCACCTTGTTCAAGTTTATGTTGGAGCTTACCTCTAAACCAATCAGTTGTTTGCACGTCATCTTATCTTTACCTCAAGCATACTGAGAAATACACTCAGCTTCAATATCATAGTTCATGCTTTCAAAGCATTGCATAATTCCTCTAAGAATATTCCATGGCGTAAAACTCCCAAGCTGAAAAAAAAGTTGCTAACAGTATGAAAATTCAGTTGCAATGATATGATATATTTCTCCAAGTACAATTCGTTGCTAAAATAAAAGAACAAAAAAGCAAAGTTTCAAAAGAAAAGTTGCAAGATTGATCTATAAATAATAAATGAATTAAAGTACACTCTTATCTCTTTAACTTTTCCTATATTACAGTAAGCAAAACTAATGAAACTAAAAGTGGGCGACTTGAACCTTCATATATCGTTTCTCAAAGCCAACATTGCAATTCTTCCAAAACTTTCTAATTCTTCTAAAACTAAAAACACAAAGAGATTCCACGAATTACAAGACAGAACATATTATTTAAGGGTAAGATTAATATTTCTAACATGATCCAAGAAGAAACTTGAACTCATATTCAAGGGTTGTTCCACATAAATTGGGTATTTTCTTGAGCATACAAGAGACACCGATAGAACAACTTACCATAAAAATGAATCAAAATATTTGAATAAGAGTACAAACACTATGCCTCGTCATCGCCATCTTTTTTGTTCACTCTTCATCCTGAATCGTTTACATGTTTATCAACCATTTTAACTAAAAAGAACAAACATAAAGTAAGCAACAGAAATAGAGCCACTACAATCATCCACTGTCTTCACTGCTGCCTGCCTCAAAATACAAAGAAAAATAAGTTACATGAAATAATCAATGTGATATTAATCCAATGCATAAACCCCAAATTGGTTCATTCTAAGATCCATCAATTAATAGACTTGAAACAGGTGGCTTGATGAGTTTCCAGATTTGCAGCGACCTAAACAACAAACTCAAAATGGTAAAAATTAAATCAAGGAAAAACTGAATCAAAACCGAATTTTGAGAATTACAATATGGAAAAACGTTAAAAACTATGCAGATCTGATGTAATGGTTACATAATCGAACACATTTATACCTGAAAATCTTTTAGATCTGGTGAAAACTAAAAAAGCCTATGTTTCCATATATTCACATACACAGTTGTTAGTTTAGGCATGAGATGATGAAAAACTAAAAAAAAACAATCACTCACAATAGTTCTGAAAAACTCCATGTCTGTATTTGATTGATGTTTCTCAAGCCAATCACCCGTATTATCATTTATGTTTGCCAAATCGTGATGGTGGAACTGAAAAGAGAAAGCATTACTCATATGAACAAACATGTACCCCATTAATCTTTTTTCAAAACTCTGAAAACAAAAGTTTAACATTACAAACTGAAATTAACATATAAATTCCTCTATTCACAAATATTTATCAGTACGACCGTGACGGCGGATGTAAGCAGTAGCCCTTGATTGCTTGAAGCATCTAGGCGAGGATGGCGGTGGCAAGCGAAGAGATGGTGAAGTCGTAGTTGTCATGTTGAACGGTGGGGAGGAGAATAAATCAGGGTTTGTAGACAGGAGAGGTACGACTTTTTCAAAAATCAATTTTTCGACTTCTTCAACTGAAAGCGAGATACGGGTAATTCAAGATTTCATATTTGAACAATTCAATATTTCCCACGTAAGCTATGTAGCAAATGGTTGTATTTTATGCAACTCAGTTGGTACCTCTTAAAAATTAAGAACACAGGTAGCATTAAAGGTTTGTAAATTGTGCATAAAAAATTGTAAAAATGTGCTTTGTATATGTATATTGTGCATAAAATGTTGTACGACTTAAAAATTCACCAAGTTTGCTTTATAAGTAGTAATAGATTAGTTTGGTAGATAGGGTGTTTTTAAGTTACACATATTTTAAATGGGAGATGAAATTAACCCATTAAATAATTGGATAATCCAGTAAATATCAAAAGTTCAGACTAAGAACTTTTTAATACTACCTGTTTACCTTTTAACCAGGAACGTAACAAAGACTTTTGAATTAGGGGACCAAAATTAAAATTTAGAAAAAAAAAACATTTTGTAGAGACAAAAAGACTTAGGCTATGTTTGGTTGGCCTTAATCAACGTAGGAATGGAAAGGTCCATTAGGAGGGAATGAAAAATGAGTTGTTTGGTTAACTTAGTAAAGGAATGGCCAATTCACAAAAGGAATCCCATTCCTTATGAACACGGGATTTTCATTCCAAGGAGTCCCCCTGCTTTTTTTCTATTCCATTCAAGGTGTAATGGACAAATTCCCATTTTACCCTTCTTATGATCACGTTGGCAGATCTGTTACCTTATCACCCATTCAGCTTACAGTCACCTTGAACGACAAATAAAAAAAACCCCAAACCAAAAGCCAATAAATTACAGACAAAGAAACTCTAGTCTTGATACTTTACCTAACCCACCGGCGCCACCACCATTGCAGCAACCCACCGACGCCACCACCATTGCAACAGCCCACCGGCGCCACCACCGTCACAGCAGCACTTCACCGACGCAACCGCCGTTGCAGCAGCCACCGCCGACTCCTCGTCAATTGCAACTGGAATCGCCGGATTTTCTTTCCCTCTCCACATCTCTATTAGAACTTGTTACTTTGACCTCCGATTTCAAGCTTCCCACCCTTTGATTCCTTTTAGAACTCCGAATTTCGAATTTCAGATCTTCCGATATACCGTCCGTGTCTAGAAATCGATTTTGAGATGGATAAGTAGAAATCGATTTTCATATGGATAAGGGGTGGCGGTGTGGAGGGCGGAGGGCGAGTAGAGGAAAAGGGGAAGTGGTGGCAAGGAGATGTGTGAACGAAGGGGATGATAGTGTTGTGTTAAGTCTCTTAGAAACGGAGCGGCAGACGATGACTTGCCGGAGAGAGATTCGAGAGAAGATCTGGTGGATTATATCTTGTGGGAGCTGTGAAAAGATGTTGTCCATTTCAACGGCGGTGGAGAGCAGATCGTAACTGAGTACAGACCCAAATTGAAAATACTCTTTCGAATTCAAATAAAAAGCAAGTTGGAATCAAATAACCCACCGAAAATATGACTCTCATAGGATGTTTGACTTATGTAATAAATATAATTAATCAATGAAAGTAAAAATTTATATCCTTTTATTACATTTGAAATTATTATTGTTGATCATATAATACGAAAAATAATTAATTTTATGACATTTTTTGTAGGGGTATTTTTGTCATTATTATGTATTTGCATTCTATTCCTTTTTGTTTCTATACATACCAAACAAGATTGTTGAATGACTCATTACATTCTACCAGCATAACCAAACATGACAATGGAATGGTAATGAATGATTTCATTACCTTGTCCATTCCATTACTTGTTTCATTCCATTCATTTGTTATTCCATTACGTCCAACCAAACACAGCCTTATATTAGAGGCGTTTGTTTAGAATAACGTCGTAAAAAGAATTTGAATTTCTATAAGAATTTAGAATTTGAATTTCTGAGCAATTTAGAATTGGAAAGATTAACATTTTGAAGGAATTAATTACGCGACAGAAATGAAATTGAATTCTATTTAATTGATTTCCATATCTCTTTTCATTTGTATTTTTATCAAAAGATATGGAATATGAAAAACGAAAAACAATATAAGTGTCCTTCATTAACTTTTTGACCGCAAAACGTTTTGAAAATAATTAACTTGCCTATTTAGTTAAAATAACTGCCATTTGAAAATTCATTATCCATATTGGTGTTTGTTTCTTTAATTCGAGAAAATTGTCATTTGATAACTACAAATCTAGCAATTTGTAGCAATTAAGCATTAATATATCGAGTAAATTACAATTTTGGTCCCTGTGATTTGCATGAAATTTCACTCTTGGTCATCGTTTCATTTTTCCACGCGTATGGTCCCTGAACTGGTTGTTTGCTTACACATTTGGTCCCTCGTCCAAGTTAAATGACCAAACTGCCCTTTTATAATTTCTTTTTCATTTTTCTTTTAATGTAAACTTTATTAAATTAATTAAAAAAATAATAAAAAAGAAAACAAATGTCTCCTCACATGCTTCTCCGGTGAACTTCGACAGTACCACATGGTTAACCATTCAAAATCTCACACACACACACACCGGTTGCATGTGTGTGTGCGTGTTCGTATCATACAGCAAGAAAGAGAAAACGGGAAATGATAGATCGATAGGGAAAGAACAATCGCGAGTGAGGGCGGTTCGCCGGAGGTCCAGCGGCGTCGATCTACGACATTCTCGAGGTTGCCGGCGGCAACTGTGGTTGCAGGTTGACTGGTGGTGGTGGTGTGCGTGGTTTTTGAGACGACAAGGGAGAGGAGACAACGAGGTTCAGAAAAGGGAAAAAGGTCTTGATGCTGCTATGGGCTCGGTTCCGCCGGAAAAGTAAAGTCAGCGGCGACAAACCACTGCTGTCGGCGACGGTGAGGGCAGGCGGCAACGACAATCAACGATGGGAGGCGAGAGAACTTCCAAAAATCCTGATTGTTGCAGAAAATGTCCAAATTTTGGTGCTAGGGTCGCGATTCAGGAGGGACGGAAAGGTTAGAAGCGGATGTCGGTTCTGATTGGTTTGTTTTTCCGATAAAAGCTGCCGGCGGCGGCGGCTCCTGGTGGTCTCAGAAGTTATGCAGGTGTGAGGATTGAGATCGTTGTTGCAATTTTCAACCCAAAAACCTTCAAACTTGTTCTTACCATGTGAGGATTGAGCACCGCCTGCTAGGTAGCATTAAAGCGGTGTTTATTTGTAATTAATGCATGTATAATGGAGAAAGACATAACAGAAATCGTCTGGTTAATTAGAAGTTCAGAAAGAAACGATTGATTGATTATTTCATGCATTAAGAATGCATTTCAATTTTGGCAATTTTACAGAGCTTTTATTTGTTCATAAGCTTTTATTTGTTCATAAGTAGCATACCATCCATAAACAACAATGCAGCTCTCACAGTATAAAAGCTAACCCGCTGATTTTCCTGCCATCATCGGCGGCGTTTTCCTCGTTTTCCGGCAGCACAGATCCGACATCGGTGGAGTAGTGGCGGCGTTTACTGGAGCGATCGGTGGTGGTCGGGGAAGATAACCGGAAGTGGTGATCGGAGGGGATGCTTTTTTTTTAATTCATTTATTAAATAATACATCAAAGAAAAATGAAAAAGAAAATAAAAATGGTATATTGGTCATTTTGCCTGGCCAAGGGACCAATAGTGTAAGCAAAAGTGTAGTTCAGGGACCATCAGCGTGGAAAAACAAAACGATGACCAAAAATGAAATTTCATGCAAACCACAAATACCAAAATTGTAATTTACTCTTAATATATCATAGTAACAGCCTATATTTATTTGCGACGGTTTTTTTATGTAGACAACATATTATGACCATTGTTTTTACACCATGTGAAATAAAAAAAATCTTGAATCGGATTACCCATGCGGATTTTCTGACAAGAGTTGCTCTTAGTTGGGAACATTTATACTTTTCATTATTTATCTGATTATGAAATTAAAAATATAGAAATTATTATGTATGCAGTTTAAAATAGCAAGACCATAAAATATTATTTGATCGCTATGTATTTTGTAAGGATAAGAAAAATCGAAAAAAAAAACGAACTTCATACATTATTGCGTAGTCGTTTTTTTTTTTCATTTGATGATTACACCTACCTCAAGAACCCTACACCAAGCTTTTGATAACACATCAGAGCTGCAATCTGTCACCAAATAAAAGAAGTTGCGACTATGGCTCGAAGATTCCCATGAACTACAAAAGCAGGTGGGTCAAAACGGCGGTTTTTTTCTAAAATCTTAACGAACCTCTATGTGGGTCCTTGCTTTCTCCCCTTTCTTTTTGATGCTTGACAATGGCCCAATTGATTTTGCTCTAAAAATGCATACACTGTTGATTACTTCCCTCATCAGTAAAGGATTCCAGGTTAATCAAAAGTATGTGGTGGTATCGATTGAGGTTCAGCGACAGAGGAGATATTGGACGAAGAACACAGTTACGAATTTGAAATACGGTAGAAATCTACTTCCACCCTTCAGAGTATTTTCATCTCCTATGAGCTTCATCATTTGGTAATCGACCTTTTTGCAAAAAGTTCTGAGTGTATTATATCTTTCAAGTTTAATTAATGTAGATAACTAGGAGGTATTACCCGCGCGTCGCTGCGGGGGTTTGTAAACAAAATACATAAAGTCGAAAAAATGCTAAAAATATATTAAAAAACAAATATGAAAAAAAGGTTTTTTCTAAATGCATAAAAACGAAAAATCGTAAATAAAATTTGTACAAAAATTCTAAAAGAATTCATAAAATATAGATAAAAGTTTGAAAAAACTAAAAAAAAATGTAAGATGATGGAAGCAATTTATTAAAAAAATTTTGTTTTTTAAAATTGTAAGGAAATATAAAATAGGGGTCAAAATTGTAAATAATAAAAGGTGATGAAAATTGTAACATGAAAAGCTGGTTAAAACTTAAGATTGAAAACAATGCATACTTACATGACTCGAATAGCTGACCTTGGGACTACTTGGGTGCCTGCGCCTTACAAACTAAGCTGGAGCCCGTTTTGTGCTTTAATTGCCACAAAAAATACATAATAAATTATAGAGAAAATTGCAAAATTAGTCCCTGTGGTTTGCCAAAATAGCCAGGTTTGGTCCAAAATGGGTTTTACTAGCACCTAAGGTCCAAAAATGTTGTATTTGTTGCGACTTTGGTCCATTTTCTTAAAAAAAATACCTAAAATGACTATTCTGTCCTTACTGTTTTCTTTTTCCTTTTCTTTTAATTTCTTTTATATTTTTCTGATTAAAAAAAAAAAGAAATAAGAAATAACAACCACTCCCACTCCCACTCCCACCCCCACCAATTCGATCCACCCATCCCTCCCTCTCTCCCTCTCTCTCTCTCCACTTTCTCTCTCTCACCTCCTGCTGAATTTGGCATAAATCTTTGCGTAAATCTCCACTGTCGCCGCCTGGCTCCTGTCGTCACCACCATTCAAGCCTCCATGTACAACGATGGACTCTACACCATTCGATTGGGTCTCAATTCTTCTAAACCCTAGATCCATCGGTTCTCACATCGGGTAAATCCCCATCCACAAACGCATAATTTCATTTGTTCTAAGTTCTAATTCTAGGGCATAATTTCATTTGTTCTAAGTTCATATCAGACTTCTGGATTACGATCTAGAATATACTTCATTGGTGTGATACAGGATAATGAATGGTCCTATTGTATCTATCGCCAAAGAACTAGGGTTTGATAGACTTGGTTTCAGATGTCGCTGGATGTTGAAGCCAACGATTCAAGCTTTGACCGTAAATTGCACAGAACATTGAAATTTTGATCGAAAACTGCACCAAAACATGGAACAAATCTTGAATCTTGAAGCTGCAAAAAGTAACATTAGATGCAGGAAGATGAACACGACGACAATACAAGATCTTGTCGGACCTGATTTGATAATAACGTATATCACATTTGATTTCTATTTCATGCAATTTGCCACAGGTTCCATACTAGCATCAAGTAAAAGCTTATATTAATTAAAACGTCGCTGAACAACACCGTATCTCGATTATGTTAGCTTAATTCTTAGCTTCAGACCAAGTCCAAATACTTTAGATATATAGGTGTGGACCTAGAATATAACTCCCCGATGAAATCACGGTAATGTATTATTTCATCAAATGTAGTTACAACCACATATCTACTTTTATGAATAGTTTATAGTCACTAAATCTATAAACCAACACACAGAGGTGGACCTTAGTGGTAGTTTGGGTAGCACGAGCTACCCCTGAAATTTTTCAAAGTGATAGCAAAAATTTCGATTTTCGTTTTTTTATATATAGGTGCAACCCCTGGAAAAAAATTGTGCTATCCCAGAATTATTTAGTTTAAAATTAAATGTTTAAACTAAAGTTTAATTGAAATAAATAATAATCATAGAAATAATCATTTTATATGTGCAAACTAATTAAGCCCAAATACTCAATACTATATTAAAATAGTCCAAATCAAATTTTGGTAATCGAGGCTTTACAATTGGATTTGAGCCACTAATTAAACTAGTCCTTAATAGAATGGGGAAAAAAAATATCAAGCCCGATGACTTGATGAGGTGAGGACGTATGATTGATTCCAGCGTAAGTGCGTAACTTTAAATACTCCTCTCGTGACCGATTCATGGTCATGATGAGTCGGATGCCTCTCTTTCTAGAGGACTTTTCATAGAAGTATTATCTTTGATTAGAGAACATAACGAGAGCATTTATAATGTTACTTTAGAAAAGACTTCCAAAAATGTAAAATTGACATCTCCGAAGAAACTTTGTCAAAATATCTTCAAAGAAAATACCAATATATTTTGGAAGCGACTTTATTGGTAAAAGGGACAAAGGAAGCATTGCTAGCTTTAAAAAATGATGGGTTTCCACAAATTTTGAAGAAAATATGTTCTTTTTGTCAAAGACATAATATTGCAAATTGTGGAAATGTCGAAAAATTTTGTTACTTCAAGAAACCGTACGACTAATATTACTAATTAACGTCATTTTGAAGTTGTGATTTGTAACACGGTTATGGCTATACAAATTCAATAATTCGGGGATCGATTTAGTGAAGTAAGCACTGAATTGATAATATAGTCATTTTCTAGGTTTGATAAAGAAAATTTGTTAAAGTTAAGTCAGATATACCAAAATGATTTTAGTGCATCGGAACTGCTTCATCTTAGCGGTCAACTTGATATATATTATCACTCTTTTCTACGTGATGAAAAATTTGCTCAATTGAAGGAAATTACGGACCTTTCTTGTTTAATGGTGGAAACAGGGAAACATCGTTCTTTTCCTTTAGTCTATAGGTTATTAAAACTAACTTTGGTTTTGCTCGTTGTAACTGCAACAGTTGAAAAATGTTTTTCCGCAATGAAACGCGTGAAGACTGATTTACGTAATAGAATGAGTGACGATTTTTTGAATGATGCTTTGATTTGTAGTGTAGAAACGGAATCACTTATGGATGTTAAAACAGAAAATGTGATGAGTCGATTCCGAAAAATGAAAGATCGGAGAGGTCATATTTAGAATGTAATTTGTACATTAGTTTGACACTTTGTCATTTTATCATGTTAAATGAAATTTTAACTTCTAATTTTTATCTTATTATATAATATGCGGAAAAAAATTGGACTAGTGTGCTACCCCTGAACTTTTGGTCTGGGTCCGCCACTGCCAACACACCTAGCATTGATATACTAACAAATTAACAATCTAAAATCAACTAGACATACATTTTATGAGCGGAGTAAAAATGAGTGCCAAACATACCAATTTAAAGAGTTAAGAAACATCTTCATACCATAACAATAAAGTTTGCCAAACAAACATGTGTAAAGTTCTTAGAGAGTTCACAAACATATTCATAACATAACAATAAAGTTTCGACACACAAGCATCTTCAACAATTTATTGACACACAAACAAGTTTTCCAAACGAAACATCTAATCTAAATCTAGTGGGAGGTCAGAAGTGTTGCCTTCACCATTCTTTCCTTCAATTCTTTTAGCCAATTTCTTCTTCACTATCCGCTCTAACCTTTTTGGCATTCGTTTCCCAATGGTTGTGCTTTCCGGTGTCATCATACCATTAAGATCCTCCTCATTTACCATGACACTTTCATTGACTCCATCTCCTGCCTCACTTTGATTACCTCCATTGCATGCCTTGCTTTCATTGACTCTATTTCCATCCTCAGTTTGATTATCTGCATTGGCTGCCTGACTTTCATTAATTTCACCCCTACCTCACTTATATTAACTCCATCTCCTGCCTCACTTTGATTACCTCCATTGCCTACTTCACCTTGATCATGCACATTAGACTTTCTGGTAGGTCCTTTTTTAACCCTGACTTTAGAGGGCCTTTCCATTTGCTTACAAGTTGTCTTGTTATGTCCAGGCTACTTACATATCCCACAAAGTACTCTTTTGCCCGCTTTGGACACAGTATGTTTCCTAACTTTTTCTGAAGCATCTCTTCTTCTTTTAATAGTTGGCCTATCGGACATTCTCTTTCTAATTGGTGGCAAAGGAGGATTATATTCTATAGATGGTCATATGTCACTTCCATTCATACATAGCAACGTATACTTGTAAGAATTATTGTAAAATGTAGCTAGATATAGTGGGTCCACAAAGGCTTCAATTGTCCCGTTTATGTATGATATTGTTGCAACAGAATGCCCACAACCGTACCCATTGAGTTGCCACAGCCTGCAGGTGCAAGTTTTCTTTTCCAAGTCTACAACATAATAATCTCCTAAGTTCCTAGTTTCAAATTGTAGAAGGCCACTAGGAAGCACTTGCCAGTATCTGCAAATTGCATCTATCAATATTTTTAAATTTTTTGTAATGCAAAATAATAGCATATAATACCATAGATACATACCTTTGTTGGATTTTCAAATTTCAACTCATTTATTTCATGTCTAATAGCAGGACAAACTTGGTAGTCAGGCCACTTGCAACCTTTCATTTGCATTTTATGTATGCTTTCCATCACATAAGTACGTATTTCTTCAAGCATTGTTATAATTGGTTTTTTCCTTGCTTTAACGATCACACTATTAAAGCTTTCAAAGATTTCATTCTCTACAGCATCTCACATGCTGTCAAATCTAAAAAAAGCCCTTGACCATGTCTTAGGATCCCTTTTCATTAGATGTTCATATGCTGCAGGGTTTAGCAGCTCAATTTCTTTCATAACTGCTTTGAAATGAGCTTCGGTTGTAGCTTGACTTGCTTTCCAAAATAGGTTCTCAAAGTGAGCGCCAGAATATCTTTTCTTAAAGTTAGCATATATATGCTAGCACACTGCCTATGTTTAGCTGCTGGTTAGAGTTTCTTCACAACCTCTAACAGACCCTACATGGTGCATGGCAACATTATGAAATTACAAACTAATAGATACCGAATGAAAATAACAATTAAAACATACCTTATGTTGATCTAACATCAAAGTCACACCATGACCACTTTCAAGGTGCAGATCTTATATAATGTTCTCTATGAACCACTTCCAGTTCTCTTTATTTTCCACACAAACGACAGCCCAACCAATTGGGAAATTTTCATTATTTGCATCCTTTCCGATTGCACTTAACAGCTCACCAGAACATAAACCTTTCAAAAGACACCCATCAAGGTCTATCACTCTTCTACAACCAGTTTTCCAACCCTGTTTTAATCCCTCAAAACATACACAAAACTTGCTGAAGTAATTTTTACCATTCAGCATGCAATTAAGACCCACTTTCATATTAGATCCCGGATTTCATCTTCTAATCTCCTCTCCATATGACCAAAGTTTGGCCTAGTGTTCAATAATGGTTTTCTGGATAAGAGTCTATGCATGCTTCTTTGCTCTCCTACATTGACTCATGCTAACCTTTATGCCAAATTTCTGTTTCACATCTTCCCTTAGTTGCCTAACAGTCAATTTTTGGTTGTGTAGAATCTCGGTAGTGTAGTGACTACCAATCCAGGCATAGTTGACAATTGAACCTAACTTGAAATTCCTTGCATAATTATGATGATGGATTAGAGACGTTCTTTAGAATGAGGGCTCCTCGCTCATCCATGAAGCCCAAAGCCTAAATGAACAATCACCATCACAACATTTTGCTAATAATCTCCTACTATCATTCTTTTTATAACACAACTGGTTCAATAAATTCGGGTTTAAAAAAATGTGCTCCCAACAGGAATCGAACAATGATCATGTGGTTGAAGGGTTGCTATTCATACCGCTGAGCTGTTTCCAATTACACGCAAAAACTAACCTAAATAATATATAAACGACTGTCGGAAATACTTTACTAAATGTATAGGTTATATAATTTCTCCTCTCTCTCTACACAACCTTCTCATCTCTCTATACACAACCGGGTCAATATGTATTTCTATATTTTTTTTCAATAATGAAACATTAATGTTTGATTCATATTTTCATTTTTTGAATGGTTTCGTATTTTCATTATACAGGATTGTAGAGGAGTGAAAAAGATAGTTTGATCTTGGGCGTGTTCGGTAAAATTAGCTGGTAACTGTAGTGGTTAGCTGTAAGCGGTTAGCGGTTAGCTGGAAGTTGGTAGCGGTTAGCGGTTAGCTGGTAGCTGTGATTTTTATTACTGCAGAAATGTTCGGAAAAAGCAGCTGTTAGCTTTTAGAAATGTAAAATAATATAAAAATCAAAAATCAACGCTAAACGCTCTCAAAAGCTACATGAAATAGCTTTTGGATTATGAAGCGTTTTGTTAAAAGTAAAAGCTAAAAGCTCTTGCTGCCGAACGAGGTTTTTTCATTTTTTCGAGCATTTTCCTAAAAGCTAAACGCTCCCAAAAGCTCTCAAACGCTGCGTGCCGAACACGCCCCTTATATGGTGGGGTACCTTGCCATTGAGGGTCTGGAAGCTTTTATCTAGCTAAGGGCCTATTAGTCAAAATATTAAACTTATGCATCCCTCTCTTACCCACA
>JAKNSD010000052.1:30000-113200 GCA_023525715.1 Cichorium intybus | reverse complement strand
TTCATTTGGCTTCATCGTTTGTGATCCGGTGGTAATTATCAATAGATCTTTTCTGTAGATCCGTAAGGTTTCTCAGAATTTTCCTTCTAATTGGATCCGTAGTGTATATATATATATATATATATATATATATATATATATATATATATATATATATATATATATATATATATATATATATATATATATATATATATATATATATATATATATATATATATATATATATATATATATATATATATAGAGTTAGTATTAAATACATTTAGTAGTTATTGTGTGATTGTAGGACCATTTTTGGCCCATTGGATTGGAAAAAGAAGTGGCTATGATGATGGTGGCATTTGTGTAAATAAGTTGAAAGAATATAAAATAAACTGAAAAAAACGGGGGGAAAAGGGCATAAACGTCATTAACTGGAACCTATAAATTAGGAAAAATATTATGTTTTAAATAACAATTCCTACGATCACGGAAACAAGATCATATTCTCAAGTATCAATAATATACACATATTCTCGGTTCAAATCGATTAGAGCGACAGAGAAATAGAGCGTAAAGTAATTTTGGTTTTGTGCGTTACAGACAAATTCTCTGAGAATTCGTGATATGCAGTGTAATATGAAGTATTCTTTAAGAATGGTATGTTTGTAACAGAGTTGTAAAAGAGCAATTCTTGTCCTGAAATGCAGTTTAATATGATGTATTCTTTGAGAATGCAGTTTGATATGAAGTATTCTCTGAGAATTTGTGAAATGCAGTTTTGGTTTTCTGTGTTACAAACGAATTTCCTGTATTTCATTCTTAGAGAATAAACACATTATAACAATGAAAGAGTCCATTCTTAGAGAATACATACATTATAACAATGAAAACGAACCTCTGTGTATGAAACACGTACATAACATTCTCCAAGAATACAAACTAATGTTCAAAACAATCAAACGATTCTCTAAGAATGCCTTTTAATTTAGGCAGTACTCCTGGATCTTTTTCTTTATGCCTCTTTTCTCTATATCATTCTTAGAGAATGCAAGCATTCTTAGAGAATGTTACAATCACATAATTCTTGAAGAATCCATCTCGTCAAGTCGTATATATCATTGGATCGTCATCTCGTCAACATCAAAATCAAGTTCGGATAGCTACAAATTGCTCCAGCGTAACCACCATTTCCGACGACCATCTCCGACGGTGCTTCTTCTCTATCTCTGACAAACATGTTCATCTAACACCTCTAGTCACCGGTCCCGCTTCAGAACTAACGGTTTTCAAGCGCAAATTTTTTCGATGATCTTCCTCGTCGGTTCGTCCTCGCCGCAGACCTTATCAAGCGCAAAAAAATTTCTCGATGATCTTCCGGTTCGTCCTTGCCGCATCGATCTTCCTCGTCGCCGTTCTTGAGAGAGCCTGCACCGAATTCATCATGTTCACCACGTGCGACGTGGATTGTAGATCAGAGCAAGGTGTTCTAAACACCATTTTCACGTTCGATTTAGGGTTAGGGTTTTGAGAGAGAGAGAGAGAGAGAATGATGGTGGAGGGTGTATAAACTGATCGTATAATAAGGAAATTGGTAGAGAGAGAAAAAAAATATCATTAATTATTATACTAATTTACTAAAGTGCCCCTCACAAATGATTGGACAAGAATCAGTCCTACATTCACACAATAGATGTAAATTGTATTTGAACCTACATATATATATATATATATATATATATATATATATATATATATATATATATATATATATATATATATATATATATATATATATATATATATATATATATATATATATATATATATATATATATATATATATATATATATATACTAGGTACATTTTAAGGGCCATGCTCAGCACGGCCCACAGGTTGTCGAAAGATTCATTTAAAACAAGGAAGATGAAACACATTTTGTAACAACATAACATCATGCAATAGATTTCCCAAAGTAGAAAGTCCTCATATGGAAAAAAAATTGTCCATCTTGAGTGTCATTGAGTAGTAGCATCATATCCAACATCAAAAAGTATTTGTACCACTTGGCTACCGAGGGTATTATTAGTTGAAATATTGCTCCGTGGAACCAAGAAGCTCGTACAATTCTAGAGGTTGAGGACAGTAAGGGAAATTACAACGTCCTAATAAGAAAAAAATGAAGGTATTGTTGAGTGTCGTGCGACCAACAAAATAAAAGAGTTGAAATATGGTTTTAAAATGATTTGTTGATTACCAATATTTCGTGATTGCACTACTTGTTATAAATATTAACTATGTAGTATAAATGGCAAGCAGGGTCGATCCACACGGAGCAATGGTCTAATGGATTACACCTTGATATCACGAGATTTAAACTTGTAAATAAAGTAACAAAGGGGGGGGGGGGGTTTTGATGTTTAGTTGGAATACGATTGTATAACTGACTTGGGACAAAATATAGAAAAATTGCTTTTGTATTTTATAATTTGGGGACAAATTCTGGTTTTTTATTTTTAGTCATATGATTGGAAATAACAATAAGAATGATGTTTATAACTTTAATCTTTCTAAGTTGGTACTTTGTGTATGCCGAAAGCTCGCACATACACCATTCACCTAAGGTACCTTAGTCAAGAGAAGCTCATTAACTAAGACTAATCTTACTAATCAAATCTAGATAAGATCATAGAATTTGAATGAAAGATTGCATTATGTTTTATGTGAATGTTCCCAACAATGTTCAATACTCCTAAACAAGCGTTGAAGCGTCAAAACATGAGATATGATTTTCACCAATTAAAGATGATTGTCACAAATAACATTTTATAAAACAATTACGTATTTCATAATTTGTATGACTAGATTGATTTATATTTAAGATCAAATGGCCAATATGAAATAAATAAAAACCAAACACTTGTTAAGTCTCAAAATCATATCACTAGAAAGAGATAAAATTAAACATCAAACTTTATATTAAATCACAATCATAATCCTTAATACAAAACCAGAAAATAAGGTTACTAGCCACTCATGATTAGTAAAAGAGAAATAAATTTACAAAATGAAGATAATCCACACTTGAAGTTGCACAAATAACACAAACACAAGTATATTTAGAGGGTGTTCAGAAGATAATGGAATAAGGGATGGTTCTAAGGCTAACCAAACACATCTATTTATACTAAGACACCAAGGGTAAAATGGTAATTTGAACAAGAGCAAACATCATCATTCCAAGACCCACTTCCTTCATCACATGGCCACAAAACTGAATGGGATCTGGATCTGGTCATGTAACATGAGGATGACAGCACAAGAAGAAGTAAACAACTCAGAGTGGGCCAAAAAGCAGATCTGGACAACAGTTAAAGTTACACGACCGTGTAACTTTCTGGGCCAACATTACACGATCGTGTAATCCTGCAAATTTCTTGGACTTCCCTTGAGCTGACGTGGCATCATATGTGGCATAACAAAGTTACACGGCCGTGTAACTTCAAGGCATAAAGTTACACGGGCCGTGTACTTTACTGTCTTCGGGACGACTTTTTCGTAATTTCTTCGTTTGAGCTCCGTTTCTTCTGAAATTTCTTGTGTAGACTCCCATTGTCATTCAATATAAGACTCACCCTTCAAAAGCACCTGAAAACAACCACAAAGTGTGAAAGTAGATTGCTATCTTTGAAATCCTGAAAAATATGAAAATATGCATAAATAAGAATCAAAATGCAAGATAAAAGAGGGGTTAAAAGGTATGAAAACATGCCTAAAAATACACTTAACAAATATCCCCAAGCTTAGACTTTTCTTGTCCTCAAGGAAAACAAGGATCAAAACAATGCGGATAACAAACTACAAAGTAGAAAAAGAATAGACACCTTAGGTAGCAACCAAGACAACATCAATTATAACTAAAAATCATGTCAATTTGGACCCTATGCACATATAAGTTAGACCATCTATTCAAAACAAGAGACCATTAAAAGGAACAAATTTTTGTCAATTACTTAGCATACGCACGTCAGGCCAAAATATAAACTCACACATGAAACCTTCACTTAGTATTCAAAGCGTCCCGCAAGCAAAGGACGTGCTCACAATTGTTCACTCTTCTCGTGTTTATTCACTCATGTCACAAGATGTGTGACTTCGCAAGCTCCGCCTTCAATATTTGGCTATAAACACTCATTTTTATAGGAGGGGCGCTCTGATATCGAATCTAGGAAGCTATACTAAGTTGACTTTGCTCAAGTCCTCCAACCGACCTCATTTGCATATTTATTTACTAAACACATGATTTTCCAAAACAGAGGGACAAAATTTTACAACTCGATTCCTATTTACAAAAGATGGATACCTAGACGACCAAAACAACAAAATCTTTTAAACTTCAAATTGACCCAAGATGTATGAAGAATTTTAAAAACATGGTCAATGTATGAAGTTGTAACTAGATCAAAATTAGATTTAGTTGTTGAAAGCAAAAAGGATGAAATGAGGCTTTCAAAACAAGTAACCATTTTATTGTATTTTTGTGGAAAATTTTCACTTTAAATGACTTGAGTGATCACTTGGTTCGGTCTTTTTTTTTATTTGACCAATCTTTTAGAACCAAGTGAAATAATTTCTGGATTTTCACCATAAAAATAATTTCACAAAATTTTTGCTAAAATGATTAGACAAAATATTTTTATGCTATTTTTGTAAACATAAATGAAAAACTTTAAACACACTAATGACCAAAATAATATAAACAAGGTCATATGACATCTATAAACACCTAGTACCACACAAAACCAAAAAATGTAGAAAATAAGGTTTTTGTCCGTGAATTTGGAAAATCGCGATTTTGAGATAAACCTTATGTTTAATAGACAATATGCAAATGTATGGTCATGAGGGGGGATTAGAGCAACTTCCATAGTACTTCTCCTAGTCGATTACACAAATTGATGAACTCACGGGTGGATAAAGCGTCCTTTGCTAGAATAGTTTTGATTCACTTTCATGTGTGTTTTTATATTTCACCCAAACGTATCTATACTAGCAAAATTAACAAAAAGAAGTTCCTAATGAAGATCTAAGGTTTTAAAAGATGGTGATGTTGTATGTAAATAGGGGACAAAAATACAAGAAGTTAACTATGAGATGTATTATGGTTGCAATTTAAAGATGTCAAATAGGTGAGAAGCAAGAGATAACAAAAATGCATGCAAAAGTTAAAAAAAATGCAAGAAATAAAATATTTTTGAATTTTGTTGTTGTTTTAATTTTTTTTTTATATATAGGGATTTAATTCCCCTATCCCCAAGCTTAAAATGTAAGCAGTGTCCACAATGCTTTAGGGAAGGAGATAGAAACAACCTACTGAGGATCGGGGAAAGGTCCCCGGGGTGGATATGGAGGGTAAGGGTATGGCGGGTAATATGGGTAAGGTGGGTATTGAGGAGGCTGAAGTGGTTGGCTTCCGGGCTGCTGCGGTGGCTGCTGTGGCTGCTGCTGTTGCCATGGGTTAAGGGCAACGGATCTGTGGAGGTCAGTGAGGAGAGACATAACATCTTGGTTATGTTTGTACTGGGTCTCTCTAAACTGCTCAAAATCCTGTCGCAGCTCCATTTGATTTGTGTCAATTTCACCAAGATTATCATAGACGTTTTGATAATCAAGGCGAAGGTCCACAAGCTGTGAGTTGATGTTAGCAAATTCCTCCATGTAAAGATTGTGCTCGGGAGGAAATGAGCTAGCAGAACTTGAAGGGCCAGGCTCTTGGGGGTGTCTCTGGGGCTCTCTCGCTGGTGGGTTAGGAGGGGGTGCGGGTAGGCCCATGTTGGAAGCAGGCTTCCAATTGGTGCGAGCGACTGGGTCGGCTAAACGAAGAATTCGGGCGTTTCGGTTGTTTACCCGTAGATAATCGCGTCCACCTGCCTGCCAAATCTCATCAGATTCGGGACGTCTGAAAAGTCGCATACCCTCAAGAACATCCGAGGTGAGGTATCGTTCACCTTTGATGATCTCAAGGTTATCGGGAAACCTGATGCCTAGGGATGGATGCTTGGCTATGAATGTAATGATTCCACCGCAATGGACTTGGCCGGATGAGCTTCTACTTAATTTAAGTAGTTTATACATGATCCAGGATCCAAAATTTGGGGTTCTAGGTCCTGGGTTGATCATGCAATAAAGAATCTCAAGCTCATTAAGGCCGGCCTTGCTTATCTCTTCTTGTGGAAAGAAGATAGAAGCAATGATGCGGTAGGTGGCTTTGAGGACGGGGTGGATGATGCTGGAGGCTTTGGCGGAGCTGGGGCGGTAAAAGTTTTCGGTAGAGATCTGCGTCCAGAAAGCGCCAACTTCTTGGTGGAATTTTCTGTTTAGTTTGCCCCGTTGGTCATATGTGTTGGCGACCGGTGCGCCAATAAGCTCACACAATTGGACTTGTGTGATTTGGTATGACCTGTTAAACATCCTAAAAGACAAAACTGCAGTATGAATGTTAAACTCGACAGACAACAAAAATTCAATAGTAGGGTTTGAATAGCTCTTTTCGCTAATATTCAACAACCCTTTCCAACCAACATTGGACAGGAGTTTGCGTACTCCTGCCTCTATTCGTAGGTCTCTCAAAGTTGGGATATCTACAAATTTTTGGGCTTGCCCAATTCGTTCCAAAAAGTTATAAAAACGGGGCTCTTGGGCATCGGTCATAAATGTGATACCCGCATCGCCTATTTCAAAATCCTGCTGTTCGGGCTCCTCATCGGAAGAGCCACTAGAAGCCGAGTATACAATTTGCCTTCTACTACCCCTAGAATAGGTGTGGGACGATGATGCCATGTTTTTTTTATCAAAGTAAATTGAATGAACACAACACACAAACAAATAAAACACAAAATTAAACACAAAGGCTTCCTAATTCAAACTGAAGAACCAATTATCTAACCAAAAATCAAAAAATTATGACAATTTTGAGTTTGGAAAGATTATACCAAATTGAAGTTTGAACAATGGTAGTTTGGCCTTGGTTCCTCCTAATATTTCCTTCCCCAAGCTTGAACCTAAACAAATTCAACATTTTAACATCAAAAATCAAAACCCTCATTTTCTAGGGTTTCAAGAAATCCGAAAATAACCCATGGATTTTGATGTTTCTTGCGGTCAAAATGAAGGAAAAGATGAGAAATAGTGAAACTAACCTTTGGATTTTAACAAATCAACAAGCAATTGGAAGAAAAATTGAGAAAATATAATTGTTCTTTGAAGTTTTCGGACCGAACAGGAGCAATGGAGCAAAATCGCGACCGGTATGTGAAGAAAAAGAAGTGTTCCATTTATATATTGAGCGAAAATGACACTTTTACCCCTGGCTTAAATTACACAGTCGTATAACTTAAGGCTTAAACATTACACGGTCGTGTAATTTATCATTTTGACCGATACGAAATTTGACCATATTTCCAAGTTACACGGCCGTGTAACTTCAAGGGTAAAAGTTACACGGTCGTGTAACACACTGTACCGTTTTTTCGTTTTTCGTATCTTGAGTCTCGGTAGTCCGTTTTCAGTTCCGATCGTTTTCTCACGTAGGTAATTGAAAATTATACACAGAAAATTTATAAAAACACAAAAATTCACACTTTTAAAAATTGACTAAAATACCCCCGGGTTGCCTCCCGGTTAGCGCTTGTTTAACGTCGTTGGATCGACGCATGGCTCCCAAAATTTGACTATTGGGAGCGAGCCGGCTCGTCTAATTTTTCGTCCTCAACGTTTTGCTCGACGAAATTTTCGTAGAAAGGTTTTAGCCGGTGTCCATTTACCTTGAAAACTTTTCCAGTTGTGTTGCTTCTTATTTCTACTACACCATAAGTAGAAATATTAGTTACAATAAATGGTCCTGCCCATCGGGACTGAAGTTTTCCTGGAAAAAGTTTTAGACGGGATTGAAAAAGTAACACTTTTTGGCCAATTTCAAAGCTTTTTCGTGTGTTGACCTTGTCATGAAAGGCTTTGGTCTTTTCTTTGTATATTTTTGAATTTTCATAGGATTCGTTTCGTATTTCTTCCAATTCTTGGATTTGAAGTTTCCTATGAATTCCATTTTCTACAAAGCTTTGGCTTAAGCGTTTGATGGCCTAATAGGCTTTGTGTTCAATTTCTACCGGTAAATGGCAAGCTTTTCCAAATACAAGACGGTAAGGAGACATACCTATTGGTGTTTTATATGCGGTGCGGTATGCCCAAAGAGCATCGTCTAAACGGATACTCCAATCCTTACGACTTGTACTCACCGTCTTTTCCAAAATGGACTTGATTTCTCGATTGGAAATCTCGGCTTGTCCATTTGTTTGCGGATGGTAAGCTGTGGAAACTCGATGTAGGACCCCGTATTTCTTGAAGAGCGCCTCTATCGTTCGGTTGCAGAAATGTGATCCTCGATCACTTATAAAAGCCCTCGGCATTCCAAATCGACTGAAAATGTTAGCTTTTATAAAATCTGCAACCATTTTGGAATCGTTAGTCCGCGTGGCTTTTGCCTCTACCCATTTAGAGACATAATCCACTGCTAGAATTATGTACATATTTCCAAAGGATGACGGAAATGGGCCCATGAAATCTATTCCCCATACATCAAATATTTCGCAAAAAAGTATGGATGTTAATGGCATTTGGTCCTTTGGTCTTAAGTTTCCCACTTTTTGACATTGCTCGCAAGATTTGCAAAACTTGTAAGCATCGGCAAAAATAGTGGGCCAATAAAATCCAGTTTCTAGGACTTTATGGGCTGTTCTTTTAGGACCAAAATGCCCTCCACAGGCTTCGGCATGACAGAAGTTTAAAATAGAGTGTACCTCACGGAGATCTACGCATCTCCTTATGATCTGGTCTGGACAAAATTTCCACAAGTAAGGCTCATCCTACACATATTGTTTTGAATCTTTCTTCAGTTTGTCTTTTTGAGCTCGAGTGTAGTCTGATGGGAAATTTTTCGTGACCAAATAGTTCACCATGTCAGCATACCATAGTGTGATTGTCTGGTTGGTAAGCAACTGTTCATCTGGGAATGAATCATTTAGCAGGGTTGGATCTTCATTGTTGATGATCCTACTTAGATGGTCTGCAACTAAGTTTTGTTTTCTGCTTTTATCTCGGATCTCCAAATCGAACTCTTGAAGCAGTAGGACCCAACGAATGAGCCTAGGCTTTGCATCTTTCTTTGACATCAAATACTTTAACGTTGCATGGTCAGAAAAAACAATGACTTTGGTTCCCAACAAATATTGTCGGAATTTTTCCAAAGAAAATACAATGGCAAGAAGCTCTTTCTCTGTCGTTGAATAGTTGCTTTGGGCGGGGTCCAATGTTTTCGAAGTGTAGTATATGACATGGGGGACTTTGTCCTTCTTTTGACCCAACACCTCCCCTACCGCGTGATTACTTGCATCGTACATAATCTCGAACGGTAGACTCCAATTTGGCGGTTGAATGATGGGTGTGCTTATCAACAGGTTCTTCAAAGTTTCAAAGGATTGTTTGCATGCGTCAGAAAATTCAAACTCTACGTCTTTTTGTAGAAGTTCGCACATCGGTCTTGAGATCTTTGAAAAATCTTTGATGAACCTCCTATAAAAACCTGCATGACCAAGAAAAGAACGGACCTCTCGGACACATTTTGGGTAGGGTAGAGTTTTAATAACATCAATTTTTGCTTTGTCAACCTCTAAACCCTTTGCTAAAACAACGTGTCCTAGTATGAGTCCTTGGTCAACCATAAAATGACATTTTTCGTAATTTAAAACCAAATTGGTTTCAATGCATCTTTTCAAAATTTTTGTCAATTTATTTAAGCACTCTTTAAATGAATTTCCATACACAGTAAAATCATCCATAAACACCTCTATAATCTCTTCAACATACTCGGAGAAGATACTCATCATGCACCTTTGGAATGTGGCGGGGGCATTGCAAAGCCCGAAAGGCATCCGCCGGTACGCAAACGTGCCAAAGGGGCACGTGAACGTTGTTTTCTCTTGATCTTCCGGTGCAATGGGTATTTGGTGAAAACCTGAATACCCATCTAGACAACAATAATGAGTCTTTCCCGCTAACCTTTCCAACATTTGGTCGATAAAAGGTAGTGGAAATGATCTTTACGAGTAGAGGTGTTTAACTTTCGGTAATCAATACAAACACGCCACCCGTTTTGCACACGGGTGGGTACCAATTCACCTTTCTTGTTTTCCGTCACCGTGATTCCCGTCTTCTTTGGGACAACCAGGATTGGGCTTACCCACTTGCTGTCTGATATTGGGTAAATCATTCCTGCATCCAATAGTTTAAGAATCTCCTTTTTCACCACCTCCATCATGGGTGGATTGAGTCTTCTCTGGGCTTCTCTTGACGGTTTGTACTCATCTTCCATGAAAATCTTGTGCATGCACATCGATGGGCTAAGTCCTTTGATGTCGGTTATCGTCCAGCCGAAGGCTTCTTTGTAGTTCTTTAGCAAACCCATCAATTCTTTTTCTTCTTCTTCAGACAGTTTGTTGGAAATGATGATTGGTAAGGTATCATTCTCTCCCAAGTACATGTACTTTAAATGGTTGGGGAGATCTTTTAATTCCAACTTTGGTGCCTGTGAAATGGAAGGAAGAAGTTTTTCGTTAGAAATTTGCAATGACACTTTTGGCAAATCACACCTTGCTTTCTTTAGGTGGTCTAGGTATGATGCGATTTCCAGGATTTCTTGACTTAGATCGAACTTCTCGATAAGCTCCTTTGTCTTTTCCTTGTCTAAATTTCTGTTTAAGACTAGAGCTAATAAATCAGTGTTAGAAAATTCGAAGCATTCTTCAACTAATGGGTTGATTACATCAAGAAAATTTAAAGACGAAACAGTTTGTGGATAACGCATAGCATCAAAAATATTGAAATTTATGATTTCTCCATCAAATTCCATGGAAAGCGTTCCATTGAAAACATCAATTTTTGTTCTTGCCGTGCTCATGAAAGGTCTTCCCAAGAGTATAGAACAAGAATTTGGTGTTTCGTCTCCACCTATATCTAAAACGTAAAAATCAGCGGGAAATACTAGTTCATTAACTTGTACCAAAACGTCCTCTAATACACCTTTTGGTGTACTATAGAGCGATCGGCTAGTTGAATGATTACCCCGGTACTTATTAATGGTCCTATTTTTAACGATTTGAAAACAGAGTAAGGTAGGACATTAATTGAAGCACCGAGATCTAGCATGGCCTTTGGAATGTAAAGATTTCCCATTTTGCATGGAATAGTGAAAACACCCGGATCTTTACATTTTTTCGGTAGTCGTTTTTGCAAAACGGCTGAGATGTTTTCTTCAACTTTAACAGTTCCACTTTCTTTTAGTTTCTTTTTGGAGGTACAAAGTTCTTTGAGAAATTTGGCATATCTAGGAATTTGTTTGATTGCATCGAGTAAAGGAATATTTACCTCAACTTTCCGAAACATGTCCATAATTTCTTGATCTTCTTCGATCTCTATCTCTCTTTGTCTCTCTCTTGTCAAGCTTGGTCCTTCATAGCTTTTCCCACTTCTTAAAGTAACAGCATTTACATTATGTTTGGGATTTTCTTGAGATTGAGAAGGTAACTTACCTTGAGATTCCATCTTGTTGACAGAAGTGGCTAGCTGAGCCATTTGTTGCTCCAGATTCTTGATGCTAACTCTTGTTTCCTGTTGAAATGATTGAGTGCTTGTTGCCAAACTTTTCACAATATCCTCCAAGGACATGCTTGTGCTTGCAGATTTTTGAGGTGGAGGATTTTGGTAGTATTGTTGGGATCTTTCTTGGTTATATTGTTTTGGCCTTTCTTGATATTGGTTGCGATTTTGTTGTGGGTAGTTTTGATTTGACGAGTAGTTCCAATTTTGATTATTCCGGTTTGGTTTTAAAGGTCTTTGATTTTGTCCGGAAAATCCTCCCATGGCTTTTGCTTGTTCTTGCTCTTCTTGCAATTCGGGACACATATCAGTCGGGTGTCCATATTGTAAACAAACGCCACACGCTCTAACCGCCGGTTCGATCCCTTTGTCTTTGGTAAGTTGCATCACGGCTTTAGTTAGTTGGGAAATCTGACTTTCGAGATAGGGAGTACTTACCTCTTTTACGCTTCTTGATGGGTCCGCATACCACTCGTCTTCTCCTTGGGTATGCTTGGATTCTTCCGCCATTTTCTCGATCAAGGCTCGTATTTGGGTCGGCGTTTGGTCGATCAACGAGCCTCCACTTGAAGCATTTATTAATCGTCTTTCCATTGGTGTTAAACCTTCACAAAAATATCGAAATAAATGGTAATCAGAAATACCATGTTGTGGGCATCGGGCACATAATTTTTTAAATCTTTCCCAATATGTATGTAAGGCTTCTTTCTTTCCCTGCTTGATTCCACTGATTTCCCTCCTTAGACTTGAAGCTTTTGTCTCTGGGAAATACTTGTCAAGGAATAACCGTGCAAGACCATTCCATGTTGTGACCGACCCCGGTGGTAGGTCATATAACCATTCTTTAGCTGAGTCTAGCAACGAAAAGGGGAGTGCCCTTAACTTAATTTGGTCTTCCGAGACATCGTGTGGTTTTATTCCCACACACACGACATGAAATTCTTTTAAAATTTATGTGGGTCTTCATTTTCTACGCCCCGAAATTGAGGTAGTAAATGAATAAGCCCAGATTTTAATTCAAAGTTTGTCATGTGTGGGTAGGTTATGCAGAGAGGTTGTTGGGTAACATCTTGGGTTGCCCATTGGCGAAGTGTTCGCTCAAGAGGTGGATTTTCGGCAATTGGAGTGTGGTTTATTTGAGAGGGGGTGTATGTGGGGTATCGTTATCGGATTCGTATTCTGTTTCTGTTTCTGACGAGGAAAGGTCTTGCCAAATGTCTATGATAGGAGGGTTTGATGAAGAAGCGATTTGGGAAGCTTGCTGCTTCTTGCGAAGCTTAGCTTGTTTCCTTAACCTTTTTGCGGTTTTCTCAATCTCTGAATCAAGTTCAAGAGGCGTACCAGTTCGTGAAGATCTTGGCATAAAATATTAGTAATACCGTGCTCCCCGGCAACGGCGCCAATTTGTTGAGTGTCGTGAGACCAACAAAATAAAAGAGTTGAAATATGGTTTTAAAATGATTTGTTGATTACCAATATTTCGTGATTGCACTACTTGTTATAAATACTAACTATGTAGTATAAATGGCAAGCAGGGTCGATCCACAGGGAGCGATGGTCTAATGGATTACACCTTGATTTCACGAGATTTAAACTTGTAAAGAAAGTAACAAGGGGGGGGGGGGGGTTTTGATGTTTAGTTGGAATACGATTGTATAATTGACTTGGGACAAAATATAGAAAAATTGCTTTTGTATTTTATAATTTGGGGACAAATTCTGGTTTTGTATTTTTAGTCATATGATTGGAAATAACAATAAGAATGATGTTTATAACTTTAATCTTTCTAAGTTGGTACTTTGTGTATGCCGAAAGCTCGCACATACACCATTCACCTAATGTACCTTAGTCAAGAGAAACTCGTTAACTAAGACTAATCTTACTAATCAAATCCAGATAAGATCATAGAATTTGAATGAAAGATTCCATTATGTTTTATGTGAATGTTCCCAACAATGTTCAATACTCCTAAACAAGCGTTGAAGCGTCAAAACATGAGATATGATTTTCACCAATTAAAGATGATTGTCACAAATAACATTTTATAAAATAATTACGGATTTCATAATTTGTATGACTAGATTGATTTATATTTAAGATCAAATGGCCAATATGAAATAAATAAAAACCAAACACTTGTTAAGTCTCAAAATCATATCACTAGAAAGAGATAAAATTAAACATCAAACTTTATATTAAATCACAATCATAATCCTTAATACAAAACCAGAAAATAAGGTTACTAGCCACTCATGATTAGTAAAAGAGAAATAAACTTACAAAATGAAGATAATCCACACTTGAAGTTGCACAAATAACACAAACACAAGTATATTTAGAGAGTGTTCAGAAGATAATGGAATAAGGGATGGTTCTAAGGCTAACCAAACACATCTATTTATACTAAGACACCAAGGGTAAAATGGTAATTTGAACAAGAGCAAACAACATCATTCCAAGACCCACTTCCTTCATCACATGGCCACAAAACTGAATGGGATCTGGATCTGGTCGTGTAACATGAGGATGACAGCACAAGAAGAAGTAAACAACTCATAGTGTGCCAAAAAGCAGATCTGGAAAGCTGTTAAAGTTACACGGCCGTGTAACTTTCTGGGCCAAGATTACACGGTCGTGTAATCCTGCAAATTTCCTGGACTTCCCTTGAGCTGACGTGGCATCATACGTGGCATAACAAAGTTACACGGCCGTGTAACTTCAAGGCATAAAGTTACACGGGCCGTGTACTTTACTGTCTTCGGGACGACTTTTTCGTAACTTCTTCGTTTGAGCTCCGTTTCTTCTGAAATTTCTTGTGTAGCCTCCCATTGTCATTCAATATAAGATTCACCCTTCAAAAGCACCTGAAAACAACCACAAAGTGTGAAAGTAGATTGCTATCTTTGAAATCCCGAAAAATATGAAAATATGCATAAATGAGAATCAAAATGCAAGATAGAAGAGGGGTTAAAAGGTATGAAAACATGCCTAAAAATACACTTAACAGGTATGAAGCTATTATTGGGTGGATTTACAAAGTAAAATGCCTTTATAAGGAAAAAACGAAAGGATAGCACTTTAACAGTCAATTTCATCGTTAATTTCTATGTTCCTACACAGTTGCTTCAACATAGAAAGATGTCAAATGTTTTTCATAATATAAGAATTAACATAAAATTAATACATTCATTCCATTCCAAGATGGAGTAACAAAACACCCCCGGCTAAAGAATGAAAAGTAACAAAAATGATGGAATCATATTCTTCGATGAACGATCTATCCCATTCCATTCCATCAATAAAACAAACAACTATTTTCACTCCAATGGAGTCGAATGTTTCATTCCTTCTCTATTATAATCATATCAAACATAACCTTAGTTTGTTTATCTTTGGTATTTTCAAATAACAGAGAGAGAAAGATATGAGAGATGAAGCTATAAAGATAACCATTGGATTAGTATTTAAAGCCCTTCCATTGTTGAAAGTATCGAATAAAAAAAACCATAAATTACACGTATTAGTAAAGTCATCATAATTAATTTCTTCATATGTATATAACCTTACTTTTTGGTTTGTATATATATATATATATATATATATATATATATATATATATATATATATATATATATATATATATATATATATATATATATATATATATATATATATATATATATATATATATATATATATATATATATATATATATATATATATATATATATATATATATATATATATATATATATACCATATTCGCGAAAGTCATCATAATTACTTTGTTCATCTATATAAAACCTTACTTTTAGGTTTGCAATTATATATCTTTAAAAATTATATTCGCAATCCATGAACAATCTCAAAATTCGATTTGCCACAAACACAAATAATATTTTCATTTTTACATGTAGAATAATTGCATAAACCTAATAGTCGTCAGTAAACAAATTCAAATTCGATTTCACTACATATATTCAGATTACTTTATAAGTAAAAAAGTTGTTATCCAACTAAAAAGTAAAAACATTAAGCTGATATTTTTTGACAAAATGCACTTAATGGGTTAATCCGGTAGGCTATTTAAAAGATGTTCATTTTGACTTAGTTCGGAAAGAAAGATCATTTCATTAGATGGATGAATGAATAGAGAAGCGCTAAAAGCAAACATATACCGACTGTTTCACCTCGAAATACTCAATGTAAATTCTCAAGGATGTGAACATCAAATAGTGTTCTATCACCTGCTTATCCTAATCTAGCAAGGGAAAAATAAGTGCATATTAGTCATCTAATACATGATAGTACACATTTACTTATTGTTTTCCTTTCATGGTTACAAATATAATACGCCACATGGGATATTTGTATAGTGTGTATCATCACAAATATAATTCGGCACATTGGATAAGTATCCAAACTAAAATAGATAAGTAACCTGTAACTGCAAACTGATAACCAAAACTAATTGTCATTTGCTAAAAGACGATATTACCCTTACAACATAAACTCCCTTCCTAGTTGCATGAAGTCCTGTTGGTAACCTTATCAAGCTTTTATTGAAATCACAATGGGTTAGAACCCAAAGTCAAACCCTTGAGTGATAGCCTCAATTCCTCAACACAGCTTTTAGCGCAACACAAAAAATTCTGTATTCCAAAGATTGAATAGTAGTTTGTTTACTTAAGGGTCAAAGTAATATATATATATATATATATATATATATATATATATATATATATATATATATATATATATATATATATATATATATATATATATATATATATATATATATGGTAAAAAATGACCCAATTTGAAAAATCAGGAAATCGCTGAAAACTCAAGGACAAACGCACCAATATAATAATCAAATACCATCGGATGATTCAAATAATTTTCGAGAGTCAACTGCATGAGGAAAGTCGATTGCAATGATAATCTATCTCATTGACCGAAGAATGCAACTATTATTTCTAGGTTCAATTTAGCCTTGTAAGTAATATAGTTTGTGAAGATATTAATGAAAAAAATCATGAATAAGATAATTTTTATCCTGAATATATACAACAGATTAACAATTGCTCAAAATATTTAACCAATATCGTAATCTAAACAACTTGTGGTAACAAGAAGACCAGTTTTATACACAGTATGAGCAGATGACAGATAAAATATGCTCGCGCGTTATTCCCTCATTTAATATGTAACTAGGTGTATCCCCGCGCGTTGCGCAGGAATAAAAATATTTGATAAAAAATATTGACATATTATATAAGAATCTGAAAATATTAGATCTAATATAAATACGTAGGTTTAGTTATAAATATCTCATCACAATATATATCATGTATCAAATATAAAATTTTCATGACAAAACCCAAACACAATATCAAAATCATATATTTAATATAATTATAATGTTATTAACATGTTAATTTAACCAACATCAATGAAACATCCAATAGTAATTTTGTATTATATATGGATAGTGTAATTAAAACATAAGAAAATGTCTTAACATGAATTAGCTTAACATCTAAAATAAAATAGAAATAAACATAGTAATAATATTACAAATGTTACCATTGAGAAAGAATTGTATTATTATGAAAATTTTTCTTCATTAGTTTCATCAAATGTAATAAATAACAAATTTTGCATATTTTATTATTTAATTACATTCGAATCATTACATTTCATTGTTTACCTTATCTATTATAAAAACTAACAATATACTTTGACTTGTAAACAATTTCACAAAATCAAACTTAAAGACTCTCTTTAAACATAACTAACTCTCATTGATAATTAAAGAAAAAAGAATCACTTTTGTCTCTTGAACAATATCGTAGTATGAATTTTATGAATTTGATATACATATAACATCGTGCAAAAGATAGTTCTCTATATTTCTCTTTTTCATCCGATGAACACATAAATACCTAGAAAAAAAAAGATATATTAAGGTAAGTTAGTAAATAATGAAACTAAACCACGAAATCTCAATGGATGTTAGCAAAATATATAAATGTGTTTCAAGTCTTATTTTCCTTCATCTTATTCTTTAAGCCAAGCAAATTAATTTATCTCAATAAACTATATATACATCTATATTAACCATAATCAACTATTAAATATCATAAGTTAGAAAAACTCTTATGTTGTAGTAATTAATTAGGTGAGAATTGAAAGGTTTTTATTTATGATTAACCAATATGAATTACTAACCAGTTAATTAGATTAAGTTGAAGAGTTTGGTAGTTTCAAAAAAACATGGTTCAAGATAGATGACATATCTTGAACCACATTGAATTGTAAGGTATTTATTATAATAATTATAAAGATTATAATGATAAATATAAAAATAAAGAAAGATAACGATTTAATCACTTATAATTAATTTAATTAAATAAAAGTTTCAAAATTAATATATAAGATATAATTATTTTTATCAAACCATATGCTTTTATTTATATATACTACTTAAAAGTCAAAAAGTTTAATCAATATAATATATTTCAATTAAAAACATTTCATTAAGTGCTTAATTGATTAATTTAAAAAACTTAAAACCTATTCAACTACCATCATTTGATACTCATAAATTATAACATCTTAAATAGACTACTTAATATTATTAGTATGCAAGCCAAAAACTCTTGAGTGATTGTAATTAATTAGTTGAAAGTTGAAGGGTTTTGGAAGTTTCAAATAAATATGGTGCACGTATGATTCATATATTCAACTATATACCTTTAAACACCTCTATTATATGATTTATAATGATGATAATGATAATGATAATGATAATGATAATGATAATGATAATGATAATGATAATGATAACGATAACGATAACGATAACGATAACGATAACGATAACGATAACGATGATAGATGATAGATGATTTTGGTCATTTATTTTATATAACATTTTATAACGAATTTGATGCATAAAATTACTATAATTATATTTATATCATGTTTTATAAAGTTTTATAATTATTTTTATTATACTTTTATTAAGTTTTAGATTAGTAGTTTTTTCTATTATATTATTACTATGCTTTAAAATAGTAGTTTTTTTTGCTCAACAATCTTATCCATGCTACATCATTTAATCTAAAAACATCAACCAAACATCATAAAAAATAAATATAAGATTAATGTTAAAAATGTAACAATGATCACAATGAAAACAAATAAATTCATAACTGAAGAACGATCAAAAAAGCTAATAATTATTTGACCATCAGCTTGGCAAATCAAGTCAATAGATAATCTATTGATAGTAACATCATTCTTTATTCAAATAAACCAACATGTTGATTTCAAAAACTTAAAAATTCAACTCATTATATTAAGAACCAAGAGAGATGAAATAGAGATCATATATTTTTCTTCATATTCATTGTCAAACTAATAAGAAATACAATCCATCGTTATTTAAATCTCGAAAATAAAAATCTAAAAAAGCGAGAATAATAACAATTTTAACTAAAAGTCAAACAATATAATATAATCATCTATTTTAAGTTAAGTGTATATGAACAATCCAACATTAAAAGTATAGTATAACATATTGACATGAACTATGTTAGAATCTAATACAAACAAATAAAATGTATTAACAATAATACATAATGTCACAACTTTAATATTATTTTCCTTGCCAAATAATTCTAATATGAAAAGCGTAAAAGATGTTTGTTTGCTAAAGTATTAAGATGTGTTGTAGCTAAAGCTTTTTTACTTGTATTTATGTGACGATTTTTTACCTTTTCAATGTTTAATTTTTTTACATGACTAATTATATAAGTTTGAATTTTAGTTACAAAATAAACATAAAACGTGATGAAACATAATAATCTCATTGTGAAATTTGTTTCATACTCTCACGTTTTTTCATCGATAATATTGTATGATCGTTTTTAATCTATTAGACATAACAAAAAACTATTAAGTTAATATAGTAATATATAACAAATTTACAAATTCAAAACTCTAACAACGTAACATGGCTCGAAATATAGCAAAAAATATCAAACCAACACAAAAACCTTCTCATTGTGAAATTTGTTTCATACTATTACGTTACATTCGCCGATAATGTTGTATGATCGTTTTTAATCTATGAAACATAACAAAAAACCATTAAGTTACCATAGTAATATATAACAAACTTACAAATTCAAAACTTTGACATCGTAGCATGGCTCGAAACATAACAAAAAATACTCAAACCAACATAAAAATCTTTAAGCATTTGTATTCTTCTTTCTAGATGTTCTCTCTCACTTTATATGTGATTTGTATTTCTATGTTAGTCAAAAGATTCATCTCCTTTATAGTACATAAAAAAACTATTCAACTACAATTCCTTTAATACTTATAAATTTTTTCATATTAGTTTAAATACTTGGTAATTATAAGGCATAAGTTAAAAACTCTTGAATGGTTTTCATTAATTAATTGAAAGATGAATAGTTGTGGAGGTTTCAAATGAATATGGTGCAAGAATGAGACATATCTTGAACCATATTCATAATGGCCTCCTTTATAAGTTTTATATAGATATAGATATAGATATAGATATAGATATAGATAATGATGATAATGATAATGATAATGACAATTATAATGATAATGATATAATGATAGTGATGGTAATGATAATGATAATGATACTGATAAGATGATAGATGATAGATGATAGATGATTTTGGTCATTTATTTTAGATAACATTTTATAACAAATTTGATGCATAAAATAACTATAATTATATTTATATCATGTTTTATAAAATTCTATTATTTTTCTATTATACTTTTATTAAGATTTAGATTAGTAGTTTTTTCTATTATATTATTACTATGTTTTAAATTTGTAGTTTTTTTGCTCAACATCTTATCCATGCTACATCATTTAATCTAAAAACATCAACCAAACATCATAAAAAAATAAATATAAGATTAATGTTAAAAATGTAACAATGATCACAATGAAAACAAATAAATTCATAACCGAAGAACGATCAAAAAAGCTAATAATTATTTGACCATCGTGTTGGCAAATCAAGTCAATAGATAATCTATTGATAGTAACATCATTCTTCATTTAAATAAACCAACATGTTGATTTTAAAAACTTAAAAATTCAACTCAATTATATTAAGAATCAAGAGAGATGAAATAGAGATAATATATTTTTCATCATATTCATTGTCAAACTAATAAGAAATACAATCCATCGTTATTTCAATCTCGAAAATAAAAATCTAAAAAAGCGAAAATAAAATAAGTATTAATGTCATTCTTAGTTCAAATAAACCAACACGTTGCAATATTTCAAAAACTTAAAAATCCAACTCAATCACATTAAAAATCAAGAGATATGAAATAGAGATAATATATATTTTCCATCATATTGATAGTCAAACTAATAAGATATACAATTCATCATTATTTCAATCTCGAAAATAAAAATCTAAAAAGCGAGAATAAAATGTGTATTGTTACCAAGTGAATATCGAGAGTAAAAATTGATTAAGTTAACCCTAAAATAAGAAGAATATTCAAAGTACTATGTAAACTTTGGATTTGAACCAAAATGATTAAAAAAAAATATAATATTTGGTTAAGTGAATAGTTACGTTTGTATTGACATGGAACCCGTAAGGAATCTTCGGCCACTTTACGATCAAATGACATTGAATTATGAGAGCCCTTGAAACTTGAATAAACATATGTTTTATAAACTATAAAATGAGTTTTTGAATGAATTTATAGTGAATGAAATAAAATTAGTAATTGTCATTAATTTAGGGGATATGAAAAGTTTGTAGGTTTCAAATCAATATGGTTTGAGATATCAACTTATCTCTAACCACATGATTTTGATGGCCTCTATTATAAGTATAGATAGATAGATAGATAGATAGATATGTACTAAAACTGAAAAAAGCTCTTCACTTGCAACATGCTCTTTTTTTCTAAAATAATTTGTGCTCCACGAAGAGCAAAAAGCAATTAACGTAAACATTAAGTACAATTAATAAATAAAACCATAACTAAAAATTTGAAGCATGAATAAGAAGTTGACAGGTTACAACTCTCGCCTGCCATCATTTGAGCCGGTTGTTGTGGCCACAATCGCTCGGCAACTTTGAAAATGACATTCTCTAAAATGTCCCTCACCTTTAACTTTTCATTTTACTATAATATTTTATGATGGAAACCATAGGTGAATTGGGCATATACAAAGAATTTAATATGACAAAATGGGAGGTCGATCATTAGATTTTAAAATTGACATTTGAGAATAAATAAAGTAAATATTCAACTTAAAAAATAAATACACTCCATGCAAACAAATACATGAATTGATGTTCAGAAATCCAATATAGATGTGTTTGCACAAGATTGTTCCAGAAACCATGGCAAAAGTTCAAAATAATGAAAATTACTGCTTCCTAACAAATAGAAATTAAAAGGAAACCATGTAGATACAAAATTATTTGATACAGCCAAATATAATCCTACAACCCTAAAAATAGTTCATTGTGGCATTTCATCAAATAACTAATAAGCACACAAAATATCCTAATTAGAAATAGGTTTAAATTAATCAATTATGTAAGTACATCATCTCAAATCTAGAAAAAGACAAAAATGCATAGGATTGAGAAGGATATGAAATACCTTGTGATCTATGTTTAAAATTGGGCATATCCACGAACTACAAGGTTCACCTACCATCAGCAAACAGAATCAAGCCAACAAATTGACAGACATCAACTGAATTTATACCGCAGAAAAAAGCATTAGAATGTCATGGCTGCATCAATGAGAGAAACCGAAAAAGGTCAAAAATCCGATTAATTTCTACACAGTACAGACGGAAAATTGCCTCGCCAAGACACGGATGATCTACTCAGACAATTAGAAATATATATAATTAATGGCGCTGATGACATTCAAATATACCACATGATGCCATGACATTAGTTTATATACAGTCACTGTGTTACAAACCCTATCAACAACTATATGAGAAGACTGCAGTACCAAGAACATGAAAGTCACACTCATAGTTTGTGACGCCAAAAGAAAAATCAAACTAAAAACGTCAAAATAGAATCATTAATTCTTCGAGTAACTTCATGATATTTGTCTCTTCTATATATAACAATATGAATCCTTTCTATTAATTCCATACCTCATACTAAAAAAATCTTAGAAATCTCATACTTTGAAGCGCTAAAATCCGCGTTACAGAACAAAGTAAATTGTAAAAATGAAGAACACGAGAAAAAAAATGAGAATTTATGATCTAAATAAGTTGACTTACTCTCATGAAGATCTACAACTTTAATTCTGACTCCCGAATCTGCTCGAAAAATTGAAAGCCAAGATGAACGATAAATGGGAATGAATTTCAAATTAAAAAGCAAAATCTCGATATGTATCATTTACCCCGTATAGCAAGAGTGAAAACCCCATGACCGATTGTCATACAAGTTCAAAAGAACAAAAATCAACAACCTTTTCCAAAAAAGCCAGAAAAAGTTAGCCTCTTAAAATTCAGTTGTGAATAAAATACGTAACCAAAGAAATCGCTTTTCACTACTAGAGAATGGGGTATTTAGCCACGAAAAATAGCCACGCAAATTTTGCGTGTCTAAATAGCCACGCAATTAACACGCATCTGTCACACAACCTGAAACTCCAAATTTAGACACGCATTTGTGACGGAACTTCGACGCATAAGAAATTCGTGGCTGTTGCGTGGCTAAATAGCCACACAACTGCCACGAACAATGATTTAAAGTATCAGGAAAATGGCTAGTGGTTATTGCGTGGTTATATAGCCACGCATCTACCACGAAAGCGTGGTTAATATATATAAATGGAAAACAATAAATAAAGCGTGGTTATTGCGTGGTTAATATATATAAATGGAAAACAATAAATACAGTCGTGTCTATTGCGTGGCTAATTAACCACGCACTGTCTGGTTGTGTGGTAAATGCGTGGTTAATTAGCCACGCAATAGCCACGACTATATTTGTATTTTTCGTTTTTTGAAGGGTAAACATTATTTTTTTGGGTTCATTTTTTACACATCCTTATTATACTTTATTATCTTTATATTTCTCGGTTTATACGTGAATTCGAGTTACACACAAGCGTGTACACCTTCCAAACTCGTTACTCATTTCAAGTTTTTCCTTTCAATGTGTATAAACGTATGTAGTTTTAATACACCAATTCATTGATGGACACACACACTCATACTTATATACACTCATTCTCATATACACTCATACTTATACTCATACTCATGATTGTATGCGTATCAATGTGTTGGTGTGTTAAAATCACAAGTGCTTATACACCTTGAAAGGATAACGTTTGAAATGAACAATGGGTTTGGAAGGTGTACACGCTTGTGTGTAACTAGAATTCACGTATAAACCGAGAAATATAAAGATAATAAAGTATAATAAGGATGGGTAAAAAATGAACCCAAAAAATAATGTTTACCCTTCAAAAAACGAAAAATACAAATAAAGTCGTGGATATTGCGTGGCTAATTAACCACGCATTTACCACACAACCAGACAGTGCGTGGTAATTGCGTGGCTAATTAGCCACGCAATAGCCACGACTGTATTTGTATTTTTTGTTTTTTGAAGTCCAAAAATTATTTTTTTGGGTTCATTTTTTGTACATATTTGTTATACTTTATTATCTTTATATTTCTCGGTTTATACGTAAATTGGACTTACACACAAGTGTTTACACCTTTTAAACACGTTACTCATTAATAAAACGAAAACAAAAACGAAAACGGATGAGGCTTATTGCATGGCTATTTCGTGGTTAAAAGTCAAAGAAAGTCAAAGAAAATGTTTGTGTTTATTGCGTGGCTAATGCTTTGCGTGGCTGATGCGTGGAAAAATGTTGGTGGCTATTGCGTGGCTAAATTTGGGTGGTTATTGCGTGGCTAAATTTGGGTTGATATTGCGTGGTAGTTGCGTGGTTAATATATATAAATGGAAAACAATAAATACAGTCGTGTCTATTGCGTGGCTAATTAACCACGCATTAACCACGCACTGTCTGGTTGTGTGGTAAATGCGTGGTTAATTAGCCACGCAATAGCCACGACTATATTTGTATTTTTCGTTTTTTGAAGGGTAAACATTATTTTTTTGGGTTCATTTTTTACACATCCTTATTATACTTTATTATCTTTATATTTCTCGGTTTATACGTGAATTCGAGTTACACACAAGCATGTACACCTTCCAAACTCGTTACTCATTTCAAGTTTTTCCTTTCAATGTGTATAAACGTATGTAGTTTTAATACACCAATTCATTGATGGACACACACACTCATACTTATATACACTCATACTTATACTCATACTCATGATTGTATGCGTATCAATGTGTTGGTGTGTTAAAATCACAAGTGCTTATACACCTTGAAAGGATAACGTTTGAAATGAACAATGGGTTTGGAAGGTGTACACGCTTGTGTGTAACTAGAATTCACGTATAAACCGAGAAATATAAAGATAATAAAGTATAATAAGGATGGGTAAAAAATGAACCCAAAAAAATAATGTTTACCCTTCAAAAAACGAAAAATACAAATAAAGTCGTGGATATTGCGTGGCTAATTAACCACGCATTTACCACACAACCAGACAGTGCGTGGTAATTGCGTGGCTAATTAGCCACGCAATAGCCACGACTGTATTTGTATTTTTTGTTTTTTGAAGGCCAAAAATTATTTTTTTGGGTTCATTTTTTGTACATATTTGTTATACTTTATTATCTTTATATTTCTCGGTTTATACGTAAATTGGACTTACACACAAGCGTTTACACCTTTTAAACACGTTACTCATTAATAAAACGAAAACGAAAACGAAAACAGATGAGGCTTATTGCGTGGCTATTTCGTGGTTAAAAGTCAAAGAAAGTCAAAGAAAATGTTTGTGTTTATTGCGTGGCTAATGCTTTGCGTGGCTGATGCGTGGAAAAATGTTGGTGGCTATTGCGTGGCTAAATTTGGGTGGTTATTGCGTGGCTAAATTTAGGTTGATATTGCGTGGTAGTTGCGTGGTTAATATATATAAATGGAAAACAATAAATACAGTCGTGTCTATTGCGTGACTAATTAACCACGCATTAACCACGCACTGTCTGGTTGTGTGGTAAATGCATGGTTAATTAGCCACGCAATAGCCACGACTGTATTTGTATTTTTCGTTTTTTGAAGGGTAAACATTATTTTTTTGGGTTCATTTTTTACACATCCTTATTATACTTTATTATCTTTATATTTCTCGGTTTATACGTGAATTCGAGTTACACACAAGCGTGTACACCTTCCAAACTCGTTACTCATTTCAAGTTTTTCCTTTCAATGTGTATAAACGTATGTAGTTTTAATACACCAATTCATTGATGGACACACACACTCATACTTATATACACTCATACTTATACTCATACTCATGATTGTATGCGTATCAATGTGTTGGTGTGTTAAAATCACAAGTGCTTATACACCTTGAAAGGATAACGTTTGAAATGAACAATGGGTTTGGAAGGTGTACACGCTTGTGTGTAACTAGAATTCACGTATAAACCGAGAAATATAAAGATAATAAAGTATAATAAGGATGGGTAAAAAATGAACCCAAAAAAATAATGTTTACCCTTCAAAAAACGAAAAATACAAATAAAGTCGTGGATATTGCGTGGCTAATTAACCACGCATTTACCACACAACCAGACAGTGCGTGGTAATTGCGTGGCTAATTAGCCACGCAATAGCCACGACTGTATTTGTATTTTTTGTTTTTTGAAGGCCAAAAATTATTTTTTTAGGTTCATTTTTTGTACATATTTGTTATACTTTATTATCTTTATATTTCTCGGTTTATACGTAAATTGGACTTACACACAAGTGTTTACACCTTTTAAACACGTTACTCATTAATAAAACGAAAACGAAAACGAAAACGGATGAGGCTTATTGCGTGGCTATTTCGTGGTTAAAAGTCAAAGAAAGTCAAAGAAAATGTTTGTGTTTATTGCGTGGCTAATGCTTTGGGTGGCTGATGCGTGGAAAAATGTTGGTGGCTATTGCGTGGCTAAATTTGGGTGGTTATTGCGTGGCTAAATTTGGGTTGATATTGCGTGGTAGTTGCGTGGTTAATATATATATAAATGGAAAACAATAAATACAGTCGTGTTTATTGCGTGGCTAATTAACCACGCATTAACCACGCACTGTCTGGTTGTGTGGTAAATGCGTGGTTAATTAGCCACGCAATAGCCATGACTGTATTTGTATTTTTCGTTTTTTGAAGGGTAAACATTATTTTTTTGGGTTCATTTTTTACACATCCTTATTATACTTTATTATCTTTATATTTCTCGGTTTATACGTGAATTCGAGTTACACACAAGCGTGTATACCTTCCAAACTCGTTACTCATTTCAAGTTTTGCCTTTCAATGTGTATAAACGTATGTAGTTTTAATACACCAATTCATTGATGGACACACACACTCATACTTATATACACTCATTCTCATATACACTCATACTTATACTCATACACATGATTGTATGTGTATCAATGTGTTGGTGTGTTAAAATCACAAGTGCTTATACACCTTGAAAGGATAACGTTTGAAATGAACAATGGGTTTGGAAGGTGTACACGCTTGTGTGCAACTAGAATTCACGTATAAACCGAGAAATATAAAGATAATAAAGTATAATAAGGATGGGTAAAAAATGAACCCAAAAAAATAATGTTTACCCTTCAAAAAACGAAAAATACAAATAAAGTCGTGGATATTGCGTGGCTAATTAACCACGCATTTACCACACAACCAGACAGTGCGTGGTACGCAATAGCCACGACTGTATTTGTATTTTTTTGTTTTTTGAAGGCCAAAAATTATTTTTTTGGGTTCATTTTTTGTACATCTTTGTTATACTTTATTATTTTTATATTTCTCAGTTTATACGTAAATTGGACTTACACACAAGCGTTTACACCTTTTAAACACGTTACTCATTAATAAAACGAAAACGAAAACGAAAACGGATGAGGCTTATTGCGTGGCTATTTCGTGGTTAAAAGTCAAAGAAAGTCAAAGAAAATGTTTGTGTCTATTGCGTGGCTAATGCTTTGCGTGGCTGATGCGTGGAAAAATGTTGGTGGCTATTGCGTGGCTAAATTTGGGTGGTTATTGCGTGGCTAAATTTGGGTTGATATTGCGTGGCTAAATAGCCACGCATCTACCACGCAACATTTAAAATCGAAAAAAATGGGAGCCAGGATTCGAACCCTGGTCTCCTCTGTGGGGGGGAACATCAACTACCACTTCGGCTATAAGCCTCATCCGTTCATTATTTCCCTTTCTTTCAATATAACCCTTTCGAAAAATTAATTATTGTTCATGTTATTATTATTATTAGTCTCATTATTATTATTGTTATTATTATTATTGTTGTTAATATTATTAATATTATTATTTATTTCGTTTTCATTTTCGTATTATTTTTTCGTTTTCGTTCAATACATCTCTTTCGTATAATTAATTATTGGTATTATTGTTACTATTATTATTATTATTATTATTATTATTATTATTATTATTATTATTAGTCTCATATTTTTATTATTATTGTTAATTTTGTTAATATTACGTGTGTGTGTGTGTCTATGAGTATGAATGTATGCACATCAATGTGTTGGTGTATTAAAATCACAAGTGCTTATACACCTTGAAAAGAAAACGTTTGAAATGAACAACGGGTTTGGAAGGTGTACACGCTTGTGTATAAGTCGAATTTACGTATAAACGGAGAAATATAAATATAATAAAATATAATAAGGATGTACAAAAAATGAACCCAAAAAAATAATTTTTGGCCTTCAAAAAATGAAAAATACAAAACTCTTTGTGTTTATTACGTGGCTAAATAGCCACGCATTTACCACACAACAGAATAATACGTGGTAAATGCGTGGCTAATTAGCCCACCCATAATCTATCTTTATGGACAGCTGTAACAAAAAATAAGCGGGCATAGGCGGGTGTTCAAAACTTAAATTTGAATGCATTCAATTTGAAAAACCCAAACATTATATAATCCGTGGGACTTTCATAACATCCTCACTTTCTCTCCACAATACGTCTGCTCCACCACTATTAGCAACTACAGCCGCAAGCACCATCGGTTACAACCACTAGGACCGCTAGCGTATTCTGCAGCAACAGTGCTACCTTACTACGATTGCACATCTTCCTTCCTGCCTCTATATATATATATATATATATATATATATATATATATATATATATATATATATATATATATATATATATATATATATATCTGATCTGATGTGTGTGTGTATTGTAGATCCGTTTTTTTATAGATCGACGTACGTGTTTTAGATTTGTTACCTCACCACCAACTCCAAACCTCAGCCTGGTAAGATATTTCTGATCTAAAAATGTATGTGTATGTTTTAGATCTTTTGTGTATTAATCTTTGTGAATTTATAACTTTGCATGTGTGTGTAGATCTGAGTGTATGCATGAGGTGAAATCGTGAGGTGCAGGTAGGGCTCGAAGGGTCGAGTCGCAAACAGAGGGAATGGAGGTTGCAGGTCGGTTGGCGGTGGTGGGTGGGTACGAGTGCAACGATCGAGAAGAGAAGAGAGAGCAGGTCGGAGATCGGAGAAGAAAAGAGAGAGAGCAGCGGGGAGAAGGTGGACCGGAGACGGAGGGAGAAGAGAGTTGCAGGTCGGAGATCGGAGAAGAGAAGAGAGAGATCAGCGGGAAGCTTGGAGGCAGGTGGACCGGAGAAGGAGGGAGGACGGGAGTAAGTGGCGTTTGACAGAGGAGGACGGGAGCAAGCTGCTATTATGATGATATGTCGATTGTTTATTTTCCTCTCAATATTATTATGTTATATTATTATTATGTTTTGAATGTAAAACTTTTTTTGACAGTGATGGTGGAGGCGCACATGGTTTGAGAGCTGTAACGTGTCTTTTTATAAAATTGCACTTATTGTGATAATTATGGTCCACATTTAAAATTACACTCAGTTTTTTTTAGAACGGTGAAATATATAAATATATAATAGCTTTATAGTTGATTGTTGCTGTCAATTCTGTATGTTTCTTTTTTGATGTGTACTGTACGTATTATAGTACCAACTAGTATATATATATATATATATATATATATATATATATATATATATATATATATATATATATATATATATATATATATATATATATGTGTGTGTGTGTGTTTTGTCAAATGTGGTTAATGACATAAAAAATTGGAACTAATAATAATATTCTGGTATTTTTAAAAAAACGTACTTGCGTGGCTATTTCGTGGCTAAAAGTCAAAGAAAGTCAAAGAAAATGTTTGTGTTTATTGCGTGGCAAATGCTTTGCGTGGCTAATGTGTTTTAAATTTGGGTGGATATTGCGTGGCTAAATTTGGTTGATATTGCATGGCTAAATTTGGGTAGTTATTGCGTGGCTAAACGTGGGTTGATATTGCGTGGCTAAATTTGTGTTGATTTTGCGTGGCTAATTTTGTGTGGAAATTGCGATACCAAATTTTCCGGATTATTGCGTGGCTAATTGTACGTGGTTATGGCGTAGATAATGCGCGTGGCTATTGAGTGTTAAAATGGCGTGGCTAATGCGTGGTAAACTGTGCGTGGTAGTTGCGTGGCAAATTTGCATGGCTAAAGCGTCACTACAATTTAGACACAAAGGGTTCTTCCACAGATCAGTTTTCGTGACTATTGCGTGTCTATTCGGCTTTTGCCACACAACAGCCATGCAAATGTGCATGGCTAACCCCCCAGTTTTCTAGTAGTGTTTGACCTTCCTTGACGATAATCCTCAATCATTTGTGTTGAATGGTGAAAGAGATTCGGTGGATCCGCGTGTGAAACTGTGAATATGGAAGATCTTGAAGTCGAAGCGGATAGGGACACTTTAACATGAAGCGATCCCATTGATGTACGTCGCGTCGTTTCAAACCTAAGTGATCATGTGGCGTCATTATAGCGGTGTAAATGAGTTGTAGGAGGCAGGAGAAAAAAAGCGTTTATATATATATATATATATATATATATATATATATATATATATATATATATATATATATATATATATATATATATATATATATATATATATATATATATATATATATATATATATATACTAGGTTAATAACCCGTGTAATACACGGGGTGGAAAATAAAAATAGCAAAAATAAACAACAAAATATAGCACCATTAGACAATTTTTTTAGTTTTCACTCCTATATATGGCAGGATTTTTCAAAGCGCAATGTTCTTATATAAAAAAATTAAATAAATGATATAAATAGGTATACTTATTAAAGTACAATGCTTTAATAAGAAAAAAATGTTTGTATGACCCTATAATAGAAAAAAAAATGAAAGGTAAGTTGCAATAATAAACAAATAAATTGAAGTACATTGCCATTTGTTGCATTTAATCCTATAAAAAAACCTACGAAGTTTCATGTTCTAATGAATAATTTCACGGATCACACAAACAATATCAATTTATAAAGTTGCAACATCTGAATCCGACTCAAGTTTCCACCAAGCACGACTTTCATCCAATTTATCTCCATTATCTTCCCCACAAACTAAATCACTTGCATCCGAATCATAAAACTTCTGCTCTTTCATAATTATACTGTCTTCAAGCATCTCAATCTCGCCTCTTTCAGAGCCTCCAAAAAGTCAGAATCATCTCCACACAAGTATCAAACACTCCATTTGTCTCCTGTCCATTAGTCAAATGCTGATGGATCTCCAACTTTCTATTTACAAGGATTAGTTAGCACATTCTCATGACTAAACAATACTTTTCTATAAATATAAAATCTAAACAATATATTATTTTATACTTTTACATTTCAAACTTTATTAATTCAATATTGGCATCTTGAAGTGACCCATGGTTTACTAACATGGAACTGTAGGTGATGCACATATAGATATGGAACGGCTTCCCTTTGTGGCTAAGAAACAGGAAGCTAAAAGAAAAGCTACTTTACCTTACTTCACTCCATAATTTTCCCCAGAAAAGCATGTGCCATGGTTTGTAGTAACTTGAGCTTTGGAATCCTATCGATGTCATCATGCAAATGATTAATCTTGTACATTGGGTAGTGTTTGGTATAATGTAATAGAATGGTTCATTCCATGGAAACAAAGAAAGTTGTTTGTTTGTGTGATGGAATGGAATGGACCATTCTCGGAGGAATGTGATGCCTTATTATGTTAATTATCATTCCTTAGTCAAGTTTTTTTTTTCTTTTTAGTCCATGGAATGGAAAGAAATTTTGAAATATAACCCATTTTTATTCATGTGCAAAATTTTGCACATGGATCTTCTTTTATAAATTTTCAATAATCTAATTAAATTGGAATTTTATTTTCTAAAGACAACCTAAACTATTTGAAATATAACCCATTTTTATTCATGTGCAAATGTTTTGCACATAATTTTATTTCGTAACAACATGAGCATTAAAATAAATGATAAAAGTTGTAAAAATTAAGGGGTAAAGTAGTCAATTTACACAAGATAGGACCAAAAAAGTCTAAAAACCTCTAATAAGGACCATGAAATAAGTGATAATAGATGTAAAAAACTAAGGGGCAAAGTAGTCATTTTACACAAGACTGGGAACAAAAACGTCTAAAAAAACTTTAATAAGGACCATAAATGTAAAAAAAGTTTTATGTTTTAAACCTGATTCCAAAAAAAATAATAATAATAATAAACTAATGCAAGTACATATACGTAATATACCTTATAAAGTATTTCGTTTCAACCATGTTGCTCATTTTAACACGATTAATCACTAACTCTGTATTATTCCAGCATTGCAAGGATCTCAATAAGAAGCTTTCGACTTAAATAGTGTTGGTGCTTTATGATAATGATTTCGGTTCCTGATTTAGTGAAAATTAAATATGTTGACGATATAAAATGTAGATGTTAGTAGAGGATCTCAATAAAATGATTTCGGCCATTGATGAGGGAATTAAACAATTAGGAAGAGATCAATGACCTACATGAATCGTCATTGCCATCTCCAAACTAAAAAAACAAAAAATTTTAACCAAATTAAAGGTTTTCACCATATTCCTAACACAAATGGATAATTACTCCTTGGATTTGGAAGAGTCAGTTAATCACACTTCATCTTCACCAACAGATGCGAAAAAAGTCAATAAATCAAAAGTAAAACTAAATTGGGGGAGATAGAGGTGTAATTCGAGCTCGATGTAGCAATAAGTGGTCCATAGTCCATACCTTTGATTTTTGATTCTTTTGAGGGGGCTTCATGATCAATGTCACCCCCATCTGTTATGCTGGTTGTCCTTGCTTTTTATCAGCTTTTTTTTTTCAGCAGCTGGTTTTATGAGCTTTCATTTGATTGGCTTTGGCTGCCCTCATCATCTTTAACTTTCAGGATGAAAGCTAAAACATCCAAGTAAACTAAATTGGAATATTAGAGTAGATCAGCATGTGAGTGTCATAAGATAGAAATCAAAGACAGAAAAAATGCAACAATCTTTATGCAACAGATAGCTAATCTGGTTAGTTACTGCATATTAGAATTCAGGCCTCTTTAGCAGGTAAGAAGTCATCACTATCAACTTTTATCAAGTATTAAGTTACCGGTCTAATCCATGAATGCTGATTAGAGGCATATTTTAATCAGTAAATTGAGGTCAAACACCAAATATAGATTACAATCACAATTTTCGAAAGTTTCTATACCAGGTAGCTCTAGCACCGTAAAATTAAAATGTATTGATAACAGAAACGAAACCTAGCTGGCAGAGTTCATGATTTATGAATTAAATTATCAGCAGTTTAATTAGTAAACAATCACGTTAGTGAATAGATGACACATATTTTTAACTCCCGCAGCATCAAAATCGAAATAAAAATATCGACAACAATGATCAAATAAAGGAAGACGATCAGAAAATCGTAACACTTACGAAAAGGCGAATATTCATGAGCGTATTGGAACCAGCTTTCAGCTTCTTCCGTCTCAGACTCCATTTCGCCTCTACTAAAATCAAAAAACTGGCAAGCATCAAACTCGTATTCGGAATCAATATTTCCCAAATTGATATTGTGTATTTACGGCCAGTGAGTTAGATAAAAGGAGGAGAAGATATGTTTAGGGTTTCTAGCGGTGAAGAGAGATAGACGGAATAGAATTCAATTTTCAAAAACTGAATCCTGTATCTGATTTAGTAAAGAAGTATGGGAGTTTGATTCAACTGTAATCGATTCAATTGTTGGTTTATTAGGATAAATGGTGGTAATGTTGTGTTGCTGATATAGATGAAAGCAGTCATGGCTAATACAACTGACGGCAGGTCATACAGAAACATACACATATAGAGAACAGATGCTTACATACTCGTTAAGGATACCCTTGTTCCAACAGAAACAATGATCGATGGAGCTGTAGACAAAGCGAATCTGTAATGATAGAGCCGGATGGGGATGCCTTTGAGGCCGTTTATATGGAGAGTCTCGTAAGTAAGAGATTCAAAATAATGATTTCAACCGTGAATTATGGAGAGATTTAAAATCGGTCATTTAAGGAGAATGTGTTATTGCTGATTTCTTGGGATGACAGTTTCTAATCGTGGTTCCTTGATTTTAGGAACGAATCAAAGTGAATGGGAATTACTTTAGGCGGGAAAATAAATTACAGCAATTCGTAGAACATAACACGTGGAAATAAAAGCTTTAGAGGAATGCCATGTGGCACTTATATGCTTCCTTTATAATATAGGATATATATATATATATATATATATATATATATATATATATATATATATATATATATATATATATATATATATATATATATATATATTAGGTACATTTTAAGGGCCGCGCTCAGCACGGCCCGGCCCAAGACGGGTTACTTGGTTGTACGAGAAACAATGGTAAAATGCCATAATTTGACAGATTTTTAAAAGTACGCTGTCTAAATAAGAAAAAAACGTAAACGCAAAAATAATTACAATATGTAACAAATAAAGTACATTGCTTATACCGGTATTAAGAGTAAAGTATCTTGCTTTTCTATGTAATTTTTTTATGAAAAATACATACAACATCTTAGCTTTTGAAACCCTTTCCACAAAATGTTGATTTCCCAACAATGATATGCTTTTTTCAATTACCCTTTGAGTAGTAACTGGTTGTGAATGCCCAAAAAATGACCCAAAGTTGAATATATAGCAATGTTATTTTTCGAATAGTATATATAATATTGGAAATACACTTAAAAGACACAATTACTCACTTGTCAGAGGGTATTTTTCTTTTCCTCAGAAGTTCAAACGAGTTGAGCTTTCCGTTGTCTATTCCCTAATCCTTTTAACAGAGTAGCTTCCATCCTCTGGCTTTCTCTGGCTTTCTCCAACAGGTTGCCTCTTGAGCAATTACTTTAATATTTCAAGTTGTTTATAAGAAAGACAAATAACCAATAAACTATAAAGACCCCAAAACCAAGTACTCATTCATACTCTATAACTACAACAAACCTTTTTACCAAGCCGAGCAACTCTATCAAGATCGACTCAAGTTTTTCCATTGTAAGCTGCAACTTATAGATGAGAAGGCACATAGTAAACAAAATTATCATAAACGTTTTTGTAGTAAATAATAATACACCTAAACCCTCTAAAACATTCTAACACAGTTTGATTTAATCTATTACAATGAACAAAAACTTGAGTAAAAGTCAAAATTAATGAGATTTTTATGATGTAATTTATATGGTTATGAGGTCGTACAAAGATGCATAGAAAATTAAAAAAATAAGGAAACGGAAAGGTTAACCTGTTAGTTTATCAGGAGGCATATTAAGACGATTTTGAAGCTTCAAAGTGATTGAACCTAAAAGATGTTACACAATGAACAATCTTGATTATAAGATGATCAAATTCAAACAACTTAATTTCAATATATCCTCTCCAGTTCCGCCAAAAATAGCGATGGTCAGAAGATCCGGGAAAGGTAGTGTTCATAAAATCATCATTGGAAGAATAAAATCTATAATAAAGCTACTTAGAGTTATCATCATGAAATAAGTATTCTTAGACGGTGATATTATATAACTTACCGTAACATGTTTTTACACTTCCAAGATGTATGGAGAGCAACACCATTGAGATATAAGCAAGAAGATGTCTGATTTAAACAACCATCATATCCATTAATTAATTCTAGGTGCATGATCTCCCCTAACAACTCGCCATGAGATACTTCCACGAGTAGAATGAGTTTTTTTGGGCTTCAACTAAACTTATCAACTCCAAAGAATTCAATTCCATTACCCTTAGTAGCTGCTGAAATGCAAATTTTCAGATCAGAACTACGATTATTGATAAAAAGAGAACATATTTTTTTTAATTTCACCCTTGTAAATAAATAATGTAAAAAGTAAAACCTTCTAATGGCTAAAATAGGTAATATTCAAATAAGCAACCATAAATATTTCGCAATAGGTACACCGAAAAGTGAGCCAATGTTGGAGTAAAGTTAATATATATGAACCAGAAAACAGCCCAACAATTAGATAGCCACGAATATCTTAATAGCCTTTAGAGAAGTGACGTATAGATTCCCAACCCCTCTAAAGAACTTAAGCATTTTAAATATCATAAACGTTTAATTCTGCATAATAACAAAATGGTAGTAATAATGGGTATTGACTAAGAGAAATCGTCAACTTGGTGAACATCAGTCGGCTAAACATTAAAAGCGATTTAGGAGCTTTGAGGGTTTGACTCCAATAGATTCCAAATAATAATAAAAACACTTGACTCGACCTTCAATCATGGTTCTCTAAAGGTAATTATATTTATAACCAGAGATGGAGAGAATCATATATGAAGCTTCAAGTTTTAGTCGGTGTAGAAAATCAAGAAATCACAAAAAGGCATAAAGCAACTAATTCTGTACCGACCATCGTAAACCCACCATCTATGATTATGCAAACAACCTGTTGACTATCGTGTTTCTAAACGTTTTTCAAATTATGGTTTGTGTAATCATCAAAAGAAAGAAGAGATAAAACATTTGCTTAAAGTTCCTTCAAACCACATAAAAATTGTGAATCTAAGGATTATAACCAAATCATATTTAAGAAACGAAACACGTACCATTGCCAACCCTTCGATCGATACCTGCTCAAAATTCCCATATGACACCTGATCAAGAAGACAAGAACCAATCGAGACATTCATGACTATCATCGATTTATCGGTTGCTATACAAAAACATTGACACTGAATCAAATGACAGCCATCTTGACCATGGTTGTGTATTTCAAATGAGGGAAAAGGGAGACAAAGGGCCTGGGTGGTGGTATGTAAAATCGACGATGTACGATTGGAGAAAACGACCTCATAAAGACAAACCGGCAGAAAGGGCGGTGACGTATTGTACAGTCATCTGCGGTGTCTTGGAGAAGACGTCGATTGGAATACATATATCGCGTCGTTCGAGCGTGAATGATGTGTCATTATTGGAAGCGTGTAAAATGTTTTCACTTAAACTTCCATTTAGGGTCTCCAGTTCATTTCTTCAATTAATAGCATTGGGAAGAAGCTCCTTCCACAATCCCTGTAAAAATAAAATGAAGAGGATATGAACATGGATCAAACGTCTATTCCAAACTAAAATTGATTCGGTCACAGTGATTCACAGAAAGTGCTTCAAGAAATTGCATGGTCCTACATAAAAATCAAAACCAATATGTTACTATTTATTACAGGATTTATAGCAACAATACTTGTACGCGTAGATGTAATACAAACACATATGTCAAATGAGGGATTTTTTTTTAACTTGGTGAATAGTGGTGATATATTTAAAAGTTATCTAGGTAAGCCGTCAAGCTTTGGCTGCAAAAAGCTCTTAGATTTTTTTAGATGTAAAAGCACAACCTACAATGACAGCCTTCATCGATTTCTCTTGAAACCTCAATTCAGTGATATAACCACAACAACTTGATTCCCTTACTATCAGCACCTTACAAAAAAAATATTTAGGAAAACATGAAAAACTTGTAAACTAACCAAGAAATGTAAATACGGAAACCTATAATTAAATTGCATCTCACATGATACAGATGATGTAGCAATGCTTCTCGAAATCATGAGAACCATTCTAGCAAATTATAATTTAGGGAAGAAGTCATTTAGAATTATATCACAACATGATTGATTGATGGTTTTTAAGTGTGCACATGTAAGCATAAAGGCTCTTAAATAGACAAATATATCGGCAAATATTTGAATACCATAAACTTACCAAAGCTATAGCATTAGTAGCATTCTAGTATTTGAATTTGACATCAATCCTTGAGGTACCAAAATCTTTTAATTAGCACATTCCGACGACAACATTATGCATTCTATATCAAACTAAAACTAAAACCAAAACCACAAGAAGAACAATGGGAATACAAAATCTTATAACAAATATAAGTATTAAGAAAAGAACAGTTATTTGAGAACATGACGCCCAAAATTCAACCAAAAAGAATTGGAGTTGTATGGTAGAAACAAAAATCAGAGTTGGGGAGACCATCGCAGGAGGATGCCTCAATTTAAAATCTAGCCAATTACCTTTTACAATTTGTAATCTTTAAACCTTGTATTCTTGATGTCCTTTCTCTTATGCGGCCTTACAAGATCCCTGTAGATGATAATCCTTCTACAACAGATCACAAGAGTCGCCTTGACCCTTAACAATGAAGTATCTATCTTCCCAAACTGCCCGAACAAGAAAAAAAAGTTTAGTTGAAGCCCAAAAAAACTCATTCTACGTGGCGTGAAACGAAATATGTAAATGAGTTTTTCAAGGCATGAGAAAAAAAAAAAGTCTTTTTTTATATAGTAATGATATATATATAAATATATATATATATATATATATATATATATATATATATATATATATATATATATATATATATATATATATATATATATATATATATATATATATATATCCTATCCTAATAAATAAGTAACTCAAAGCCACATGTCATCACCACATTCATTTTGCCACATGTCATTTTCTCATAATTTTAAATTTCTTTAAAAAAAACTAATTGGTTTGAAACGTTTCTAACTCCTTAATGATCGGTTTAATTATCATTCAATTTCAAAATTAATTGTTATCATTCAATTTCAAAATTAATTGTCTTTTAATATCATATTATTTTTTAATGTGTAGAATGATTTGGGAGACAATAGAGAGACAATTGACGTCATAATATTTTGAAGAACGATTCCAATCATAATAGTGAATTTGATTTTAGTACCAGTAACATTCTCATAATCAATTATATTTATCAAAATATAAAGTCGTAATAGTAAAAATCAAAAGCAAGATGTCACGATACACAAACAAATTTCTTTTGTAAAATTATTAATGTTTACATATTCTTAATTAATAATTTTTTTGTATCATCCCGTGTAATACACGGGTTTTTACAACTAGTATATATATATATATATATATATATATATATATATATATATATATATATATATATATATATATATATATATATATATATATATATATATATATATATATATATATATATATATATATATATATATATATATATATATATATATATATATATATATATATATATATATATATATATATATATATATATATATATATATATATATATATATATATATATATACTAGTGTAAAACCCGTGTAACACACGGTTGAAGATTAAATAAAGTTTTATAATAAGAAAGCTTTTGATTATATATAATTGGCAAGAAAATATTTTATCGAATCATTTAATTTGATATTGTATTGAAATATGACGTACAATATGTACATGTTCCTTAAAATGAAAATGAATTATGTAATTTAGAGATGTTGTATGTTCATAAACTGATAAAAATAAACAAAACCCAAAATTGTCCAATGGTTTTGTTTTTTAATATATATATATATATATATATATATATATATATATATATATATATATATATATATATATATATATATATATATATATATATATATATATATATATATATATATATATATATATATATATATATATATATAGAGAGAGAGAGAGAGAGTTATAGAGTAAGGTTCTTTTGAGAACTCAAAAAACCCTGAGATCTTGAGAACTCCTTGGGAACCGTTAGATCAAAAAAATCAATGGTTAAAATGCAAAGGTGGCATTTTTGTAATTAGTATTACTTTCAATGGTAAATTTGACATTTTCAAAAGGAAATCAGGGACAATATGGGTACAAAAAAACCAATTAATTCGTATTAAACCGGAAACACCATAATTATAGGAAACCCTCTCTCTCTCTCATCCGATTTCTCTTTTCCCTCTTTTCTTCTTCGTGAACGACTCCATTATCGGATCAATCTTGCCACACCCCATGCTTCTCTTTCCTTCCGATCAAGGGTGAATCACCGTCGTCGATGAAGCCTGGTTCCCTGCCTCTATCGTCGTCGATGGACTGGACTGAGCACCATCTAACAACATCTGTGTCTGTCTGTTCGATCGGAGGCAGACGATGCCTTCCCGTTTTTCTCGATCAACATCGCTAGGGTTTTTCCCAGACCAAGACTGGTGATGGAATGAGCAGATGCCCCAAGATTTTTTCTATATCTCCGATCGTCACATCTGTCGATCGTCCGGCGACACAGCCCTGCCTCCAACCTCGATTTCTTCAGATTTCCCTCGAACCAAAACCCTAAGCGGATGGATGCAATACGAAAGCAGGTACTGCGTTCTTGAACTTTTCTTTTCATTCTTTTGATCCACGATTAACTCAACCGTCTCCTGATTTGAGCCGAAAAAGAACAACGGTGTTGTTTTGTCTCTATGCAGGTACTTCAAATCTCCCCATCAGAGTTTATGGCGCTTCAGATTTGTATGTGATAGGGTTCAAAACTTGTAATTTCTTTTCAGGCATGGTAAAGGTTTCTTGATTGCATTTTGGTGATATTAGGTCAAGTTTTCGTCCTCATTCAATGTGATGTGTGATGAATCACGTTTTCGTCCTCATTCAATGTGATGTGTTTCTAATTCAAAATAACCTATCATCGGGAATTATATATTTATATATAAACACATATGATGTTTGGTTCTCATTCTTCAGGTCACGCATCCTATTTTCTAGTCTCTAAACTCAAAATTCCCATACAGCTTAAATTGAAGCCTAAAGTGTTGCTACAAATCTGGCATCAACAAGTCTTCCTCTTGCTTCAGCTACAGAAGCATGTGTTTTGGTGAGTATGTTTGTACTTTTGAAGTTTTTTAATGTCACCGTCGTTTAGCAAAATGTTACAGCAATAATTGTGATATCATTCATAATCGTTTTCATTTTATGGTTTTCAACTTTGTGGGTGGTGGCATAGGCAGGTAAGAATCTACCATTCTAATCGTCAATTTCAAGTCACATTCATCGAATATGTTTGAATTTTTTTTAGATGGTTTCCACAAACCGAAAGATCAAGGGTAGTTGGGCTTGCAATACAATGTGATTATCATAAATGTATGTGTACATGTGTATCTATGCATTTCTATTAAGATATATGTGCATGTATATATTTATGAACATACGCATTTACCATACACACATATATGCACATAAGCATTTATCATAAATGTACGTGTACATGTGTATCTATGTTCATATTTCATGAATGCATATGTCCATATATGTATGTATGTTCTTTTAAATATCAATACATGTGTAAACATATATATGCATATGTGCATATATACATAAATACATACGTGCATATGTTCATAAATGCATACATGCATATCTATGATAACTTGTTTATATCCATGTTTGTGCATATGTTCCTTTGAATGTGAATTCATGCAGGTGCATGTGTATATGTGCACATATGTGCATATGTGCACATATATACATGCACATATGTGGATATGAACATATGTGATTACATGTGCAAAACATGTCTGTATATGTGTATACATGTGCATATGTCTGTTCAAATGTGAGTATATATGCAAAGACGTATGTGCATATGTGTATTAAACGTATGTGCACATATGCATATGTATATCAGTTTGTTCATGTATACATGTATGCATATTTGCATATATACATAAATAGATGTGCATTTGTTCATATGCATATATGCATGTATGTATTTATTTTAATCCTTTTTAATATACATTTATATTAATTTTTATTAACGTTCTTGCAGATTTTGAAGAATTTATCAAGCAAATTAAAGGAGTGAAATTTGAAAAATGAAGATATCATGAATTTTCGTTGTATTTTGTATGTATCGTTCAAAAAAGTTGTATGTTATTGTTTTTAAAAAATTGGTAGTATGACATTTGAATATTATGAAATACAAATATTTTTATGTGTTTTTTTATCAAATGTTATTAAATATGCATGTATGCCTTTTTGGATATACAATGTAAAAAGTTAAATATACATATATGCATTTTATTGCACAAAACGCAAATCTTAGAAATTTGATATAAAAAAGTGAAAAACCTGATTTAAAAAAAAATGCATATATGCATCTACGAGTGTGCACATATGCACATTGCAAATACGCGAATTAAAAAGTGTTTTTTTTAATTCTAAAAATTTGAATTTATAAAAAAATAAAAATATTAAAAAAATTATTCCGAAAAAATCTGGTTTTATAGAAAACGAAAATTATATGCTGGATTTTTGTTATTTTTTTAATTTTGAAAATTCAAATCATAAGCCTTGATTTTAGGAGTTGTTAATGTTGTTGCCATAAATAAAAAAAATAAAAATTAAATGAGAATTGTAAAATGACAATCATGCCCTTTTGTGATCTGACCAATCAGAAAGAGTTCTCGAGATCTCATGGTTTTTTGGGTTCTCACAAGAACCCAACCCTATATATATATATATATATATATATATATATATATATATATATATATATATATATATATATATATATATATATATATATATATATATAAACAAAAATGTCATATAAATGAACATTAATATAAAAGAAATGACACTTTTCCAGATCATCTAAAAAAATCTCAGAAAAGCTATTTTTTCAAAGTAAGATGCTATTAACGTTTTTTTTTTTTTTTTTTTTTTGCAAAGTTTAATGCTAAAATCGATATCTTTTTCAAGAAAATGTCCTAGAAGACATTTTTTTCAAAGTACGACGCTATTAATGAACTTTTTGCAAAGTTCAATGCTAAAATCGATATTTTTTTTCCAGAAAATAACTTAGAAATGAGCTTTAATGTAGAACGAATAATAGTAATAATAAAGTCATATGTATTAAACTTGTTTATGTTATTTTTGACAGCAAAATTCTACATTATTTCTGAATTGAAGTTGTTTTTTTTTTACAGCAAAACAGGGATTTTTTTGTACAGGGGTTTTACAAGAAAAGGCAAGCTTTTTTCCACAGCAAATTTATATATTAAATGGCAACAAATTTGGGTTTTTTTGATAGCAAAACCAAAAAAATTTACAGGAATATTCTATAAAAACTCGGCTATTTTGACAGCAAGTTACAGACTAAAGAGATGGGAAATTAACAGGTCTCGTGCAAGAAATTGAGATTAACAAAATGATTTTGACTTCTCTTATTTTGATATGAGAATCCTACATGGCAAAAAACCAAAAAAAAATTACAGGAATATTCTATAAAAACTTGGCTATTTTGACAGCACACACACCTATGTAACCGTGCTCTTTGGTGTTTGCATTGCATTTATATTTTCTTGGCTTGGAATGGAGACATCAGAGTTGCTTTCATTGATGTGGTAAAGCATGATTACACTTCATGAAAATGTGTTAACGCACAACTTAAAAGAGGAAGTTTCCCAAAGTGATTACATTTTGTTTGAAAAATCATTATCTTATTATACTCCTATTTGGTTATGTGAAAATCCATTATTTTATTATACCTCGTAGTTGTAAGTTTAAGATGGTTACTATGGACAAAAAATTGCTCTAAAAAGTTTTATGGTTCTCATTATTATAGACAATTGAAACCGACAAAAATGGGTAACAAACAGAAAATGGCTTATAAAATGGTTCAAAACAATTCTTTTTACCAAGACTTTTGTAAGTTAATAGATCAACCCCTGGCGTTTATTATTACCAAATGTGTAGTCCATTTGACTAATTATAAGTCAACTAAACCTACAAATCTCCACCTTTGACTTACAATTAAGTTAATCCAGAAACTTGTTTTGTGCCCCTGTTTCTGCAATTGCTTGTATGACTGCCATGCATACTTAATTCTTGTTGTCAAGAAACCTGACTTCTCCATATATCCTTGTTGCATCAAAACGTGAAACTGCAACTTTAATTTTCTTTTTCTGCCTTTGTATCTTTTGATTTTGTATCAGTGATGCCCACTCTAAGAGTCCATTCCCATTCCAAATATTATTACTGTCACACACACAACACTCAAACACACACAAACACATGATGCTAAAAAATGAAATGAAGGTATAAGGTGAAAAATCATGTTCAAGACTGGAAAAATCATAAAAAGTGTATTGTTATGTTTACATCCCACCCCAATTATACTTATAGTTGAATGCATGAGATAACAACCTACTTTCTTTTACTTATGTATTAGAGAATCCTACTTCTATTTCTTTATATTACAACATCTTAATTTAACATTGTACTACAATCTACCCAATGGCTTAATTAGAAAAAATAAAATTAGTTTCCTTGTTGAGAGTTAAACACCAACTGTAGGTAGCATTCAACTTTCTATTTTTTCTTATTGTTGCAACGAACTTTCATAATGTTTTTTTACAAAAACATCATTTAAAGAAAAAACATATTATTGAAGTTTTTTAACATTGATTACATCAAATATTAGTTTGCATGTGTTATATAGATTAATTTCCACCAGGTTACTAAACTGCTACCAATTCCTGGTTTTATTGAACCAGTAAACGATTACTAATTTCATCTTGTACAAAGATAAAAACAAATTGCAATAGAGTACCGGTTTCGAAAAAGCCCGCCAAATGTGTAAATATGAAACCTCTTGCTCCTAAGACCTGCATTATGAAACCAAAGATTAGCCTAAAACAAATTTCTAGATAGTACTCGTGTAACTAATTTTCAAAGTACAATGCCTAATGGAAAATTTGCAACAGTACCAGTTTCATCATGCTTGCCATTACATACTCTACGTTTTGCAATATATGGTGTTGTTATCGGAGAAGCATTTTTAGGAGGCGATTCAGTAGCAACATGGACCTGGCACACAGAACGTTGACATTGTAGTGGGTTAGGCTCACAACTCCTCCCAAATAAGTAGTCGAGTGAACTCTATTTCATCCCACCACTCACACCCATGATATATAATTTGAACTCTTGTAAGGTCAGAAGTCAACAATGACAATGAATTGAGTGAGCACATGCAAATTTACGAATGAAACAGGACTTATTATCATGACTTTCTTAATAAGTAAATGCCCAAATGTATTTGTTACCATCTCAAAACATATTTGGATCTTCAAAAACATAGGTTGGTTGTCTCAATGAGGATATTTGAAAAAGAAGTTATTTCACATATGTTATGGAAATTTACCTAGATTAGACTGGAAACTCATTTTCAGACTGGAAGTTTGAAGCTCGCAATTTATTCACCTAATCGAAGCTATCAGATTAGTTTTAAAATTAGTCAAGAAATATCTTTAAATTCATAAACGGAAACATAGCTTGTTAAAATATAAACGCAGTGAAAGTGTGAACGAATTTACTTTAAGGGTGGGTTCAGGAACTCGTACTCATCATATGTGAAGCTAAAATGACTGAAGGGAATTACAGGAAAGAAACATGAAAACACCAAAATATTTAAAAGATTAGAAACTCAACTGGATAAGGAAAATGAAACATGAAAACTATCATTCACCTATGCAAACAATGATCCTGAAACAAAAACGATAAAAAAGAAAAACAAAATCGGAAAATGGGTAGGATACGAACTCATGAACAGATATAGAAGATGAACCCCTGAAGTATGCTTGTGCCTTACATGTTGGCTGCAGTAGATATAGAAACATCGATTTTTTTAGTTTCTTTTATGACTAAATCACGTTAGACTCTCCTCCCAATCTCCACATCTACAAAATAAGATACAATTCAGCATAAAAATAGCATATTTATAACATAGAATAAAAGAAAACGTAATTTGATACAAACTACAATAATACACCAGAACGAGGCAAAAATAGGAAGAAGAAAGAGGCAAATCAGAACTTTAAATGTCTTGTATCTCTATCTTCTTCACAATCATTTTCTTTTCTCGGTTTTTCCGATTTAATCGATAATGGAATCAAGAGAGAATAGATGACATAGATTACGTAGATCAATGAGGGGGTGATCGATTGTGATATGGATGATAAGATCAGTGAAATACGTACACTTTTAGATCGAGAATTCGGGATGGTGACTGAAGGTGTGATTATAACGTAACAAATTTTCTATGGTATGGAAATTAGGAACACTGCCCACATAACACATACAGAGCTAGGGCATATAAAAGAAGTCAAACATAAGAAGGAGAAGAACCAGAACGATGTATCGATGCATCAGTTTCAAGACTCAAGATGCGGCTTTTAAACTTCTCCTAAATCGCAAGTTAGCGATGGAGCAATTGAACCAGAACGATGTATCGATGCATCAGTTTCAAGACTCAAGATGCGGCTGTTAAACTTCTCCTAAATCGCAAATTAGCGATGGAGCGATTGATAGCAATTTTATGGGGAAAAAGAAACAACGATAGTAGTTACGACATCGGCTACAGTAGAGTCTAAACCCGTCTCTGTAGACGGGTTCTATAGTTGCAGGTATGAGAAGACGCAATTGAGAGGCCGCCGGAACAATAATCGATTATCAAGCGGAAACCGTATTCAAACTTCCATTCAAATCCTCAAATCACGCTAAAAGATTTGTAACAGTTAAACAAATTAGCTTTTTTTTTTTTAAGAAAATCAAAAATACCAGAAAATGACATGTGTCCAACTTAATATAGAGACGACAAGTGGCACTTAATGGCTTCCTTTATTATAATAGATAGACTAGGCGTATTCCCGCGCGTTATGCAGGAGTAAATTAATATAGTAATAATGTATTAAACGATCAAATATAAACATAAACACTTTAGATCTAACCAAAATTTTCAAAACTACAAATAAGTCAATCATATGACATATTATCAATAATAATGTTTCATCAAAACATTGAGTAAAAAAACACAATCACCTTTTTGGAGTCAATTTTTATAGACGGTCCAAGGTTACAAATATGTGGAAATATATTTACTTAAATCATCTCAAAATTTAAAATAAATATAAAATAAAACGTACTAATAATAACATGAAGATAGTCATTAAGAAATGTATTATCGTGGATCCTTTTTCGTCAGACTCATATGTGTAAATAATACTTTAATATTATTAACAAAAATAATATTGTATTTTTTAAATAAAAACTTTTTCACTGATAAATATTTAATAAAAATATATGAATATGTTTCTATTAAACTTATTATTTAAGAAATACTTTCCAATCAGTTTTGAATCCATTATTCACTTTCATTTATAAAAAAGTTACTTTTATTGTAAATTTTTAGTTTCTACACCATCTAGCACAAATTGCCCATAAATCTTTGAAACCTTAAATGTTTAGGCATATACTTGAATTTATAGATAATAATGATTTAAAATTTGTTATATTTTTTTCATTGTTTTTGTAATTTTAAACTCAAAATATATCTTATTAGCTAACATAATCATAAAAATATAAACAAATAATATAAGATAAAGAAAATGAGTTTATCTATTTTTCTCATGAAAATAAAAATATGAAAATCATTTAACGACTAATAAGTCAAATAAAAATAATATGAATCTGGAATTTAGAATATGATGTGAATTTATATAAAACTTAAATATCTTCATAACTTTTAGTTTCCTTTGATTAAAAAGTAATCAGTGTTCGCTTTCAGTCTATTTATCAGTGTTTTATATTAATTTTAGAAAAAATATATTATTAAATAAAAATCAAGTTTCACTTTTACTAATCTTATTATCTATATTTTTAATACTATTTATCCCAAAGTTTCATTTTTGTTGTATTTATGTGAATTTTTTTTAAATCTTTAACAACTGACTTCCCAACAACATCAAAATTTTATATCATTTATTATTAGATAATGCTAATCCCAAAAGTACGGATTTGTTGGGGTAGAACTAAGCATACAATAGGTCTTTTGCCTTGCAACTTGTAATTTATTTTAGCTTATTTATCTTCCTCCTTTCTAGTTTAGTATAAGTAAATAGGCGTTTCTAAAGTAAATATTGTGTGTTGTCAAGTCATATATAGGTGAACTATATATATATATATATATATATATATATATATATATATATATATATATATATATATATATATATATATATATATATATATATATATATATATATATATATATATATATATATATATATATATATATATATATATATATATATATATATATATATATAGGGCTAGGATCAAATACATTTAACAATTATTGTGTGAATATAGGACCAAATGTGGAGCGTCCGATCGGAATGATCAACGGTGTTAGGTTCAAGGGCCTAATTGTAAATTTATAACAATTAATTAATCATATTTTACAATTAGACCCCTAGAAAGGGTATTTTAGTCTATTAATCAAATTTTAAAAAAGGAATCTCATATTTATTTTCTAATTTGGTGGGATTTCTCTCCTGAATTATGATGAACACGTGTTATCTCCTGACGTTGTTATTTTTTCTATTCTCGAAGAATGCTAAGCAGAAAAGAATATACAGTTTACGTATTTTAGTTTGCCTTTTGACACACTTATTCTTGAAAGAATGTAGTTAATATTGTATATTTTTTGCATATTCTTTGAGAATGTAGTATATTTTGTACATTTTTTTACAAAATAGTCTATGAAGTTTGGTGTGATTATATGTTCATTCTCCGAGACTGAAATCCTCCATTTAGTAATATGTTGATCAATTCTCCGGGAACATATTCTTAGCACTCAAGAAAAACGCATAAAACAATGGATAATTGACTTATTTAGTGATAACTATTTGTATGTTACAAAATATTTTTAAAAAGACACAATTCTACGAGAATACTGTCAAATTCCCTCATAGACAATGTGGCAAACTCCTAACCTAGAAAAACATTCTTTAATAATGAATTTTACACGTTCATTATCCGAGAATACATCTTTACTTATTTCTTTTTCACGTTCATTCTCTAAGATTGCATCTTTACTTCCTGTTTTTCACATCCATTCTCCAAGAATTCGAGTATTCTTGGTAGCAACAGCAGCATAAAATTCGAGTATTCTTAAAGAATGTAAGTATTCTTCGAGAATTCTTGAAGAATGTAATTCTTGATTTCCATTCCAAGCTCCCAAAGTTGATTGCAATCAATCAAGCAATGATGACACTAAAAACGACATATAATAAAAAAAAAGTTAAAAGCGAGTTCATAAGGCATCGTTTATCGCTAAGGAAGAGATTCAAAATCAGGAAAAAATGATTATAAGCATCAAATGTAATAAACGATTATTTATTCTTCAAAAATCTGTCATTAATGCATTCTTCAAGAATCTGCTGTTGATGTATTCTTCAAAATATGTTGTTGTTGATGTTCGATGGTGGTGATATTGCCATTGGAAAGAAACAATGATTGGATCTCGATTATAGTGGTGATGTGGAATGAACGATTGTTTAACATTGAAACACATATTCGATTAACTTCTAAAAAGAAACGCACTGTGAATTTAATCTATGCATCATCACATACCTTTTCCTAAATTGAGATTCACGAAGCACGTCTCCTGTTTAGCAAATATGAAAAGAGTAAAATTAACAAACAAAATGTTAATTATAACACACAAAAAAGAATATTAATGTTGAAAAGAAATACGTCGCATATGTTGAATAATCACAATCACGTAATCAATGAATCATTTATGGACCTAAATATATTAAATACAAATAAATTCACAAATGATGAACAATTACTACTATTAAACATTATGATGTCGGTTATATAGAATAAGATTTTCAATTCAAATGAATTTGAGTAAAACCCAAAAACGAGATGGAAATTTCGAATTTGCGTAACTATTCCTGTGCGCCATTAATAACATCAATTGAAGGTAATCGCATGCTTTAATATGTGACTCTAGGCAAACAAGATGGAGGAAATCAATTTTCCCAAAATCACTTCTCGTTGGATGTCTGACGCAAAATCACCCATTAATGAATTCAACAATTTTCATTATTTGTAATGTAAGATTAATTGAAAGCGATTTATGCAAACATAAGGAAATCAAATTACCTTGAATTTGACGTTCGATGTTGCGGCATACTTGCCGGCGACGGTGTTACCAATGGCGTTCCGCCGCAAAGGGGCGTTGCAGAGCTCCGGAATTTCATCGTAACTAAATCCAAGCCCGAAATCAAATGTCTAATTGATTGTGGTATAAGGTGGTGACGGCATCTAGGTTTCCTGCGTATAAGAAGAGAGATGAGAGAGAAAGAGAATGAGATAATTTTGGGATAATTAGTTATTTCCTAAATTAATGGATAAATTTAAATTTAAATTAATTAATAATTATGTTAATTTACCTTCATGTCCTTTTATATATATATATATATATATATATATATATATATATATATATATATATATATATATATATATATATATATATATATATATATATATATATATATATATATATACTAGTGGTGTACCCGCGCAATACGGCGGAATGCTAATTAGGGGGAGGGGGTTGTGGAGGCTTAATGGGGTTTCGGTTCCAAAAGCGAGAACTCGATACGATTGCTCGCCTTTATATGGGGGTGTGTAGCGGACCTTAGTACTTGCTTTTGAAGCCGGAACTACCGGTTCCGGAACCAAATCGATGTTACTCGCTTTGATTTCGATTGTCAAATTCTAGTAATGATTGAGATTGATTCTGGATCTGGTTTCATTTTTTTGTGACGTTACTCATTGGGTTACCGCATGCTTCTGATATTGGGAACCGAAACCGATGGATATCGGGTTTTATTAATAACTTTTAATTATCTTAATAGATTAATTTTTTCCTAATATTTTAAACATTATTTACCTTTTATAGCCGCCATTGTTTTTCTAAGGTTTTAAGCATTGTTTACAGTTTATAATAATTATTTAATTATAATATACTTACACATAAAGCTAAAAGAATGAGTACAATTAATAACAATAAAAAAATAAAAAAAAAGCTTTTCGTATTTCAAACTAATGTTTGCACATCAGAGCTTCTATCACAAAGTCATGCACAAAGTCACATAGACACCACACAAATGATTCTGAAAATTATTATAAATTGACATAATAAAGCATGGTTTATTTTATAAAAAGAATATGATATATATAAAATTACATTTAGTTAGAACATAATAGAAAGTTTAATGCTTTAATAAGATAAAATGAAATTATAAGAGTATATTAAAGAAAATAGAATATACATTACCATAAACTTATCAGAGCAACATTCGCCCATCACGCCCACACGTCCAATTTTGTATATATATTAAATAATGTCAGAAAATTAATTTGTTAGAGCATCTGTTGCTTAATCCATAAAGTAAACTGTTATGTCTTCTTAGACCAACACATAAATGGCTTAGGCCTTAGAATGAGAACTGCATTGCTATTTTACACTTATTCCAGAAAAGTGCGTTGTCATTTCTAAAATCATGAAATCAAGATCATTACCAACAGTTAAACAAACATCAAACCTGGTGAAGAAGGGGTGGCATTTTAAGCAAGAAGACAGAGAAACAACATCGTTAGTGTGTTGGTTTAGATGTATGCATAACTGTCGTGATACCAGTGGTGTTTGATGGTGGTGAAGTCGAGAATGGTTTTAGGCATGCTGGTGGATGCGGATGTGATTGCAGGAGTTTTAGATCCACGTGGTTGAAGTTGGTGACTTTGTTGCATGTATCTCAGATGCTGGTGGTCTATGGTGGTGATGTTTGGTGAACGTAGGCCGAGAGAGATATATGTAAACGCAGTAGTAGAAGTGGTGGTGGTGAGCTGGTACCTGATCAGGTGGTGGTTGGTAGTGGAGGTGATGGCAACTGTTGGTTGTGGTGACGACGACCGCTGCTAGGAAAGGGTGGTGGCTGCTAGGGTTTGCATAAATGTAAATAAAAGTGGGTTTAAGTGAGAGGGTGGGGAAATCGAATTTAAAAATAAGAACTCATGAAAAAAGCTATTCCTGCATTTAGCTTAACACCAAAACATAGGAACAAATGAAATAAGAATTGATAAAGTACAATGCTATAATAACAAATCAATGAAAATAAGTTTCTCCTTCTTGCAATAACTTAAGAAATAATAGAATTTTACAAATTCAGAAGATAAAAACCTCAAATTCATACCATCATGAAACCTTTGTCTAGTCACCTATAATCATAAGAACTCATGAAAAAAGCTATTCCTGCGTTTAGCTTAACACCAAAACATAGAAACAGATGAAATAATAATTAATAAAGTACAATGCTATAATAACAAATCAATGAAAGTTAGTTGCTCTTTCTTGCAATAACTTGAGAAATAATAGAATTTTACAAATTCAGAAGATAGATATTACAGCATACGGAGACCATTTATGATTAAAACAAAAATGGTTCTACAACAATTTAAGTGGGGTAAATAAAAAATCAGAAGATAGATATTAAAAGACCCAATTTGGAAATCAAACATCCAGGTACTTACATTCTCATAGAGACAGATTTGCACAAACATGAGAGTCTTCGAGTTAAAGGCAACACGTTGCAATAAACCAACACGTTGCAATATTTCAAAAACTTAAAAATCCAACTCAATCACATTAAGAATCAAGAGATATGAAATAGAGATAATACATATTTTCCATCATATTAATAGTCAAACTAATAAGATATACAATTCATCATTATTTCAATCTCGAAAATAAAAATCTAAAAAGCGAGAATAAAATGTATATTGTTACCAAGAGAATATCGAGAGTAAGAATTGATTAAGTTAACCCTAAAATAAGAAGAATATTCGAAGTACTATGTGAACTTTGGATTTGAAACAAAATGATTAAAAACAAATATAATATTTGGTTAACTGAATACTTACGTTTGTATTGACATGGAACCCGTAAGGAATCTTCGGCGACTTTAGGATCAAATGACATTAGATTATGAGAGCTCTTGAAACTTGAATAAACATATGTTTTATAAACTATAAAATGAGTTTTTGAATGAATTTATAGTGAATGAAATAGAATTAGTAATTGTCATTAATTTAGGGGATACGAAAAGTTTGTAGGTTTCAAATCAATATGGTTTGAGATATCAACTTATCTCTAACCACATGATTTTGATGGCCTCAAGTCAATAGATAATCTATTGATAGTAACATCATTCTTCATTCAAATAAACCAACATGTTGATTTCAAAAACTTAAAAATTCAACTCAATTATATTAAGAATCAAGAGAGATGAAATAGAGATAATATATTTTTCATCATATTCATTGTCAAACTAATAAGAAATACAATCCATCGTTATTTCAATCTCGAAAATAAAAATATAAAAAGCGAGAATAAAATAAGTATTAATGTCATTCTTAGTTCAAATAAACCAACACGTTGCAATATTTCAAAAACTTAAAAATCCAACTCAATCACATTAAGAATCAAGAGATATGAAATAGTGATAATACATATTTTCCATCATATTGATAGTCAAACTAATAAGATATACAATTCATCATTATTTCAATCTCGAAAATAAAAATCTAAAAAGCGAGAATAAAATGTATATTGTTACCAAGAGAATATCGAGAGTAAAAATTGATTAATTTAACCCTAAAATAAGAAGAATATTCGGAGTACTATGTGAACTTTGGACTTGAAACAAAATGATTAAAAACAAATATAATATTTGGTTAACTGAATACTTACGTTTGTATTGACATGGAACCCGTAAGGAATCTTCGGCGACTTTAGGATCAAATGACATTAGATTATGAGAGCTCATGAAACTTGAATAAACATATGTTTTATAAACTATAAAATGAATTTTTGAATGAATTTATAGTGAATGAAATAGAATTAGTAATTGTCATTAATTTAGGGGATATGAAAAGTTTGTAGGTTTCAAATCAATATGGTTTGAGATATCAACTTATCTCTAACCACATGATTTTGATGGCCTCAAGTCAATAGATAATCTATTGATAGTAACATCATTCTTCATTCAAATAAACCAACATGTTGATTTCAAAAACTTAAAAATTCAACTCAATTATATTAAGAATCAAGAGAGATGAAATAGAGATAATATATTTTTCATCATATTCATTGTCAAACTAATAAGAAATACAATCCATCGTTATTTCAATCTCGAAAATAAAAATATAAAAAAGCGAGAATAAAATAAGTATTAATGTCATTTTTAGTTCAAATAAACCAACACGTTGCAATATTTCAAAAACTTAAAAATCCAGCTCAATCACATTAAGAATCAAGAGATATGAAATAGTGATAATACATATTTTCCATCATATTGATAGTCAAACTAATAAGATAGACAATTCATCATTATTTCAATCTCGAAAATAAAAATCTAAAAAGCGAGAATAAAATGTATATTGTTACCAAGAGAATATCGAGAGTAAGAATTGATTAAGTTAACCTTAAAATAAGAAGAATATTCGGAGTACTATGTTGTAAGACCACGATACTTTTGTTAAGTATTTATACGGTAATCATAGTGTATTTATGATTTAATATGGTGTTCTAAGTATTAGAAAGTTAATACTAGTAAAAGGGTAATTTGGTCATTTTACTATAAAAGGGTAATTTGGTCATTTGACCATGTGAAGGACCAAATATGTAAAAATATTGTTTGCTTGTGGCAAAAATATAAGAAAAGAAAGTTTATTGGGATAAAATTTGAGAAAAGTGCCATAAGTTCAAGAAAATAAACTTAGGGACTAAATTTGTAAAGTTTGGAAGTATAAATAGGAGAGTTGACTCTCCATTTGGGGCTGAACACTTTGAAGTTACGGGAAGTTTCTTGAAGTTGAAATTTCTGAAAATCAACCACGGGAGAAGAAGGATTCGGAGCAAGTGTTTGGAATTGATGATTCCTAAGTTAAACAAGGTTAGTAAATTTGATTTTAACCAAGTTCTTGAAGTGTTCTTGGTGGGTTTTTTTTGGGATGAACTGGAAACTGAATTCCAGTTATAATCCAAGGGGTTTTGTATGATTATAAGTAGCAAGTATGTTTGTGTTGTAAGAACACACATTAAATTGAAAGTATGTTGCTATTTTTCAAGAATTGAGATTTTGATCAAGAACCCTAGATTGTGAGTTCTTGTGATTAATTTGATTCTAATGGCTTAAAACTTGATGTAAATGAAGGGTTTTAGTCCTGGAACAAACCCCTACTGATTAAGTCGTGTATTAAGGGCTTAATATGAGAAAATGGAAATTTGTAGCATAAAAATCGGGGATTTCTGGTCTGCTGTGCAGCAGGCGCGATGCGCCCCCACCCTAGGCGCAGTGCGCCCTTGCGGCAGAAATGAAGTTTTCCCCTGTTAAAATTTGGAGCAATTTCCAAATTTGATTTTGATGCTAGGTTTATCCGATTGATCTGAAATTTTAAACATAAGTCTAATATGTTATGAAACTTCGTAGAAAATTGTCAGAATACGTATACGATTTCCCGAAAGTACTGTAGCAAAATACGTGTATTTTGGGAAATTGTATAATTTAAAGAAAGATGGTAATTGAAAGTTATCATCTAGGAATGGTCCCCAATTATATTATATTGGACTCTCATGTATTAGAGTCAATCGAAATGGTTGTTAACCTATTATCATTTGGTATATAAATGAATATATAGGTACGGAATAAATGGTTGTGGTGTACGCAAAGGCAAGAAACAACCGAAATTAGATGCAGCAAGTATCCAGGTGAGTAATCTCACTTATATCACATATGATATGTGTTGATTGAACTGTTGCAGATTGAAATAGATTCGGGGGACGAAATATGACAGTTTGCCGATGCGATAAAAAGACAATACCAGATAAGCCGTGAGTCTGCGATAGACAAGAACGGAGCTGTGAGTCAATAAAAAGACAATACCGGATAAGCCGTGAGTCAATGAAATGACAAGAACGGAGCCGTGAGTCTAGGCAGAAGCGGGGTAACCCGTGAGCCATAAATGGCTATGATATTGGATTCTATATCCAACTGGTGCGGCCTATATGGCTATGATATTGGATTCTATATCCAACTGGTGCGGCCTATATGGCTATGATATTGGATTCTATATCCAACTGGAGCGGCCTATATGGCTATGATATTGGATACTGTATCCAACTGGTGCGGCCTATACGGCTATGATATTGTTATATGAAAATGGTGCGGCCTTATGGCTATGACATTGAACTTGAATTCAAAATGGTGCGGTCTTATGACCATGATATCGGGTTATTGAACCCAACTGGTGCGGCCTTCGGGCTATGATTTATATATTAAAAATGTTTTGGTGCAGCTTATTTAGCTATGACTCGTGGTGCGGCTTAAATAGCCATGAAATACGGTGCGGTCCATTGTGACTAAGAAACATGGGACAGAAATGGTTAGATATGATTATATGTGCAAATAACTGACGTGGCTTGATGATTTCAGGTTATTATGAATCAGCCTGTAAGGCTACAAACTAGGATGTGAAATCCTAAGAGATATTTGGTCAGCCAGTAAGGCTAGGAGTTTGGATTCGATATCCAGACAGATATATGAATGTATTTTTATACATGTTATTTGCAGATACGATTACTCACTGAGCTTTATAGCTCACGTTATTTGTTAATTGTCCCTGCAGGTTAGCATGATCCTGATAAGGGAATAGATAGAGTCCGTGACTAAAGAAGTGGGACTTTTAGATGCTGTCAGTAGCAGCCCGGCTTCAAAGGAGACTACGGTATCTTATACTCTCCTTGATACACTTGTACCCGTTTTTAATAAAATATACCCTTCTTGTTATGGTTTTATGTATTGAAACCTCTGTTTTAAATGAAAAATTTTCAGGGGTGTTTTGTTTTAAAAGTCGGGTGTTACATATGTGAACTTTGGACTTGAAACAAAATGATTAAAAACAAATATAATATTTGGTTAACTGAATACTTACGTTTGTATTGACATGGAACCCGTAAGGAATCTTCGGCGACTTTAGGATCAAATGACATTAGATTATGAGAGCTCTTGAAACTTGAATTAAACATATGTTTTATAAACTATAAAATGAGTTTTTGAATGAATTTATAGTGAATGAAATAGAATTAGTAATTGTCATTAATTTAGGGGATATGAAAAGTTTGTAGGTTTCAAATCAATATGGTTTGAGATATCAACTTATCTCTAACCACATGATTTTGATGGCCTCTATTATAAGTATAGATAGATAGATAGATATAGATAGATAGATATATACTAGGTATATTTTAAGGGCGTTGGTTACTTGGTTGCATGTAGAAAAGTGAAGACATAATGTTATCATTTGATGGCTTTTTGGAAGTTCGATGTCAAAATAAGAGAAACTGAAAGTAGATTTGACACCTTGCTATAACAGGTAATAGCCAAAGTACATTGCCCGTATTTGTAAAATTAGTAAATTCCATTGCTATTCCCTGTAGGTGATGTGAGTAGGTAATAAAGCATTAACTCGAACCATAACTACATAAATCAAAGAAAGTTGGCATATGCATGGAAGCTATGTTCCATGTGTGTGTACATAAATAAGCAGTAGTATACATAAATAATGTGTAACATAAAGGCAACATACCAAATTACTTTACTTTAATTGATTTTTAAATAAGCAATAGTATACATAAATAATGTGCAACGCCACCTAGAAAATCAACAACCAAAAAAATAAGAAAAATAGGAAACGTTATTCTAAGAAAATTAGAAGAGTCAAACATATACATGTAAATCGGCTTAGTTCAATTCACTGCATCACAACGAAACTGAACATTTAATCTTCTTTTTTTTGCAGACCCCAATTCCAATTTCCTGCACAACTTCTAATCATTGATCTATTTGGTTCCATCTCAAAACCCATTTAATTGAAGGTTAAAACATGGTATTTAGAACATTTCTAAACCTCTTATACAACACTTATTACTCTATAAACATTATAATCAAACCAATCCTCACAAACCCGAATTCTAGAGTTTATGAGCACAGTTGCCAATTCTTTTGCTTCTACTCGTTTCCAAGGGTGGAATGGAGTTCCAATGATGATTCAAACATGGTCTAAAGGTTGGAACTACAGAATTAACATTATCTTTTTACTAAATTTCGAATTCACGCATACCCTTCTATAAAAGATGGATTTATTGCTTTAAAAGATGAAGTTCTTACCTCAATTCACTTGGTAATCACCAATTCTAAGTTGTTTCTTCCAATTTCTGCTTCAATTCCTCAAAACCTTCAAGAATTCGTTCTATTTTCTTTTGTTGGAGGTAAGTCACGATTACAATAGAAGGGAATAGAAGTTTCCCTCTATTTATACTTCCATACTTAGCACAAGTGACCATTTGGCCCTTCTACTTCCTTCTTGTTCACTTTTGCCCCAAAACTCCTAGTATTTAGTTTAAGGTTCTTTTTCTTACACTTTTACTACTATAATGAGATATTATTACACACAAGTCCCTCATAAGTTCAAAAGACCAAAATACCCTTATTTACAACTTTCAACTTAAAAAATCAAAATATAACAAACTAAGTATTATTTAGATTATAATACAACTTACTTGTTATAAGTTTTCGGGTTCTCACAATCAAAATCGAATTTTTTTTTAAAACTTAGTTTTTTTTAAATATACCCAAATTTAAATGGGTACTTCGTTTCAAGTTTATTAAAACCAAAATGCTCAACTAATAAGTGTTTTACATGATTGTAAGGTTTTATACTAACGCGGCAAAACATTTTGTGTTGAAGGACTTATATTAAAGAGTGTTCAACAACTATGTTTTGTGGATAGGTAGAAAATTGTTTAAGACTGTTATTTGTAAAAAAAAAAAATATAAGAGTTTTGATTTATATTGTATGAAGTAAATTTTAACCGTGTAAATTCTCTTTGTATTGCTGTTATTAATGTAGATATTGCCTATCCCGATTCAAATAAATGATGTTTTTACATCTGTAGTTTAGCTGAAATAAAACGTGATAACTGAAAATATACGAAATTTCGATAAATGAAATCTGCAAATCTTGAATTATATTAATTTTCAAAAACAAACAACACTTTTGTTATGTAAACGTGTTCAACATGGTAATTGAAGATAAAGATTTAGAATGTAGAGAACGTTCGAATGAAAAATCAAGAATTAATCAAGTTTTTTTTTGTGTTGAAGTTTTATAAATCATATATAATGACCTTTAATGCTGGTTTATGTTTAATTTGTCAAATTTGATTATACATAAAATGTAATGCACACAAAAATAAGAAAGTTGAAAAGATAATTAGATGCATTATCTAAAAAAATATAACATTCACTCATATGAGGCTTTCATGTAAAATATTAATAGCATCATCTACAATTTATTTAGATAATCCACTACAAACATCATGGAACTCGATATGACAAGCATGAACAGTGTCACCTAAGTTGAAGTGGTGTAGTTGGTAAAAACATAGACAAGGTCTATGTTTTTTGAATTCATCACAACATTTTTTGCTTGGTGGTATAGTAGGATCTTCTAATGCCCAAAAGCAATCTTCAATATCATGAATGTTGCAATCCAAGGATTTTGGATATCCTTTGCCTGCTAGCAAGGCGTATGTTACCATGGTAATAAAGAGAAAATGAAAATACTTCATGATTATTTAAAATTTGTTGATATCAAATGGTGAAAATAAAATTGTATGAGTTTACTAAATTACATGTTGGTATTTATATATGTTATAAAATGAATATACTTATTTTTATTTTATTTTTAAAAGTGGGGACTTTCAACATAAGTTACCTTATTAGATATTCATTTAAGCAATAAGCTCATGCGCCACGTGTTTATATATAAATACGTTTTGGTTTGAGAATCACAATTAAGAAAAATATATGCAATTAATTAATTAGTGTCATTGATTGATTTGTAACCTTTCTAGTCTTGATTTAGATAAGTTAACTGAAAATACATGGCCTTTGGAGAAAAAAATTATTGGTAAAGATTAATTTTGTTGCCATAATAAAAATCGATTTTTTGTCAATGCAATCATATTTGAAATACATTTTAATACCAAATGTAACAATGTTTTTGTCATGAAATCATATAGAAAAATACTGGATTTAGGTTTTATTTTTAAATGTTGAACAACATTTACTTCTATGTTTATTTAATACGACTTTACTAATGTTTATGGCAGAATATTTCATTTATAGTCCATTTCTTTTTTAGTTTTATTTTGTATTTATGGCAAAATACTTCATTTATAAAATTCTTGTTCAAAGTTTATATAAGATGTTAATTAAGAGAAAATAATGTTAATTTGAATGTTTGCAAACATTCAAATTAATTGTTTATGATTTTTTTTTTGCATTTATGATTTTTTTTTTTTTTGCAGTTTAACTTACTTATTGCATCATTATAATTAATAAAATTTCTATTTTGGGAATGCTTAAGTACTTTTACGTGTTTACACTTTCTTTTTATGTCACATCCCATTAGGGGTAGGTAAGTTTTGGAGTTGTGTTCTGTCTTTTTTAAGGTATTAGTTGGTTTTCCGTTCAGTTATTCTTAAGGCAGTGCTTGCCGTCGAGTTGTGTCTTATCTTTTATATTATAAATATTTTGAAGAATGACAAACCGAATACTTTAGGTTAATTTCATAAAAACTACTGTAATTTTGTTTTTTTGTTTAATGACATAAAGATTTTTGTTTCTAGTTTAAATAATGAAAGTTTGTTTTTATTTTTCAAAATAAACCACTATAAGTTTGTTTATTTAAAAAAACTCACTGTAAGTTTTTTTGGTGATGAGTTACAAAAATCATTTGAAGGAATAATTATTTTGGATTCTAAGTGATTGTTTTGAAAAAAATAAATCTAAGTTTGAATGGTTTAATCATAAAAAGTAATTGTTTAAATCGTTAAACTGCAAAAAAAATTAAACAGTAATGTTTTTTTAGAATCCAAAGTTTTATCTAGCGGTTTTTTTGAAATTAAACAAACTTTGAGTGGCTAAACTAGAAAAAATTACTTCATTTTTAACAGCAAAAAAGAACCAAACTATAGTGATTTTTATGAAATTTATAAAAATTCTTTGAAAATGACTTTATAAAATTGTTTGTATTTCTTAAAGTATTAAAAAATCAGTGTGTTTGTTAGTTAACATTCTCTAAAAATTCAATAGAATATCCATTAAGTTATAAAAAATCAATTATTCAATAATGAATAATTTATAACTATTTTTAGAGTGACTTTATAGAATTGCTTGTAATTCATAAAAGCAGTTTATGAAGATTAATGTGTTTATAAGTCTTAAGAGCATTCTTAAACTATGAAAATCAATGCATGTATTGTTAAACATTATATAAGAAGACTTATACTCATCAGTCAAGTTTTATAAATATTTAACGAATAACAGACATAATTATTTGTTCAATAAGGAATAATTGATTAGAATTCTTTAATAATGACTCTAGAAAATTGTGAAAATAACTGATTCTATTTGTATTTCTTGAAACATTGTATTAAAATTATTGTAGAATTTATTCACTAAGGATTATTAAAATCAATATCTTAAAATTTCAAAGTTGTTTTAGATTTTGTGTATACTGAAGTAAGCTTTATTCTTAAATTAGCAAAACCAACTTAAGTATTTTTTTTAAGAATTTTTGCATCACTGATTTTGTTTGTAATTCATAAAAGCACCGTATGCCAATATCTTTCATTGTGCTGGTAATAACAGTGTGTTTTCGGAAAATTCAGTCATATTAAATGATAGTGAAGCTTGGTTACAATAAAATATTTTTAGAAAAAAGAATATTGAAAGGTGGACTCAAAACAATTTGTAGATAATGCAATGTTAAAAGAATCGATGAGTAAATGAGTTTTTTATATATAAATGAAGAAAACGATAAATAGTTGGGAAGACATGATAGTGATGGTAATGAAAAGGAAATAGAAATGGACAAAAACACAGAAAAATATAATGATAATAAATAAAATGAAATTGTTGATGAAATGCATCTAGAAAATAAAAGTCTCGTCCCAGTTGGACAGCTTCAAAATGTACAAGATATAGTGCATCATAAGGAAGGAAAATAAATGGTAGATGAGTATACAATGCCCATGAATGGTGAAATTCAAGAACACGACAATATACATTGTGAAATTAAATGTGCCAATAGTTTTAGAGGAAGAATGTTCATTTCTGAACATTAGTTGGTTATGAATGTTTATTTCTGAACTTTTTGTATGTTTGTATATTTCATCAATATTCATTTTTGAACATGTTATATGTTACTGTATTTCGTCAATGTTCATCAATATTCATTTCTGAATATGTATGTATCTTCGTATATTTCACCAATGTTTATTTCTGAACATGTGTGTATGTTTGTATATTTCATCAATGTTCATTTCTAAACGTTATTATATTTTATCAATGTTCATCAGTGTTCGCCAATGTTCATTTCTAATGAAACACCCTCGCTTAAGGCTTTTCATAAAACATCATTTTAACCCATGGTTTATCATCATTAATCAATAAAAGCATCCTTTAGTGAAAACTTTAGTTTAAACATTTTCAAGTAAGTCATTTTTTTCTAAAAACTATTTTAAAACACAAGGGGTTTAATGATAAATAACTTAGGTTTAAGTTGAGGAAAACATCGTTTGGTCCCATTTTAGATAAAACATTTTAGTTTATAAAATAGCGAGGTTGTATCAATTGAAATACCATTACACAGCTCAGATGATACCACACAAACCATGGCCTTCTAAATATCCAGCTCTTCTAAGTCATCTAAACTCCTCAACCTGAGTACACATCAAAATAAGTTAGGCAATTGGAATGCCTAGTGAGCTTACCCGAGGTTGACCCATTTCGAGTGAGTAGTGAACTACCACACTCAGGAAAAACCCCCAAAAATAGATTTTAAACACACTTCAAATGTTACTTAAAACATCATAAGGATTTACTCAAAACAGATAGTTATGATATGCAAATGCAATGCATGATGCAACTATCCCAAACCCACGTCTATCTCATAAAAGTCCAACTCACCTCAATGGCACCTACCTAAGTTCACGAATGACACGCACGAAGCATGCCACTCGATCCCCGTATAGGCAAAACTAGGACTAGTGGCCATCACACTAGCCCCATGAGGGTTAGCAACTCCCTCATGCGGTTCCCTATTGTTGGGAACGGTTTTCCCTAAAACCGGGACAAACATCTCATTTTGGGCATTTTTGCCCATGGTTTCCCTAAAGCCGGGACAATCATGATTTCCCTAAATCCGGGACAATCATCTCATCTTTGTCATAGGGTTCACTCGGTCGATCCCATCCTATATGCAATGCAATGCACAAATAGGATGCTTAAAACATCTTTCAAAACATCATCGAAATATTTATTTGAAAACATCTTTAGAAACTCATTTTCATGCAATGCACAAGTAGTAATCATATAACACATTGCACATAATATCATGCATGAAAAGTATTGATAACACACACAAAAGATAATAGTAGGGATGTGTACTCCCGGTAAACTCACCTGAAGTCAACTGAAAAGTCAACACTAGCCTTGAAACATCATCGAGTCTGAATTTGTAAATTCCTATACCTCATCTGCTCAACTTTTAATCCCCTATGATCAAATTGTATAGAAATAAATGCGTGCACAAAATATATCGCCTTTACCAACCTTAAACTATGATCTCAATCAATAATAGAACCTATGTCTATACGAGGATTAGGTCCAATTGTTTTATCTATAAATCATCTTACTTAAATTTACCATGCTAGGATCGTCATTTTTGAATGCTATGTCTTTCATTTAGAATTGTTTATTTTCTCAAAAAGTCTAGTGTAGTATAAAAATATAATTTGTGGCTCAAAATGTTAGTAATATTCTTAGTATTTCTAATGGTAGATTTAAATGGCATTTTAGTGAATAACTCATATTTTAAATAAAGAGTTAAGTAATAGTAATCATAATTTAAATCCATTTTCATTAAGTCACCGTTAATATGATTTTAGATATTGTTATGTTATTATTTTTTTAAATAGCTAAAGGTCCAGAAGAAAGGTCTTGACAAGCAGCCCACCATGCGGATGATAAGTGATCCAAAATTAAGTCTATTAAACCTAGGTCCATTTAAGCTGGCCCAAACCCTAACGAGCCCAACAATCCTAACCTAGCAGATACGTGAGAGTTGAGAGACGGACTTACCTCATCGACTCAATCCCACCTCCAGTGGTGACCGGCGCCACCATCTTCTCCGGTGGATTCCATTGCTCCGGCGAAGGCCATCCCGCTCCTACTAAACATCTCCGGCAACAGTGGCTCAACCACCTGGTCCTCGACGGAATAAAGCTAGCACCAGGATCCGCCGTCTTTGCTCCGGTCATCTTCCCTCTGAACCTAACTCTTCCTCCGGCTTCGTTCTTCTCCAATGGCTTATTCTACTCCGGCGACTGATGCATCTCCACAAACACTGCCATCCTCCAACCAACTGGGACCACCATCGATTCCATTAGCGATGGTGACCCGACCCGACTCCACCTCCTTTGTTGATTTCCCATTGTCGCGAAGCTCATTTCTCTGACGACTGCACGCTGCTCCGGCGACTGCACCCCTCTCCACCATTAGATCGCCTTGCAATGCATTTGAGATTGGTATGATCTCACCCTATGAAACCCACGGGTAACTCACTGGTGCACCCCACATTCCTGCCGAATCATTCCTCCCCAACACCACCATCTCCTCAGTCAATGCACCTAAGCACTCGGACCTCCAGATTCAGTTACGAGGCTCCTACTAAAACACGTTGTTCTTCATTCTCATTCACTCTTTCTTTCTTTAGCATTAATCAGTAGTGGAGAACCACCATGGAACATCCAAGTTCTACCACCCCTCTCTCATCTCGACTCTTATCTCTCTAACCGTCTCTCTCTCTCTCTCTCTCTCTCTCTCTCTGAGGAAACACGCTGCACACACTCACTGAGCTGTAGCTTACGACTGCCACCATCACTAGACACTCTCCTTCTCCCAAATATCTCTTTTCCATCTCTCGATCATTCTTCCTCTCTGAATTGTTCCCCTCCTTCTCCCTACACACTCTCTTTCTCACTCGACTGATACAAAGAAGTGTGCACAGATATAATGCAACAGCCATAACAAACTTTAAATGTTGTTTCTTCTAAAGTTTACCCCTCCATCTTTCCAATCTTTCCAATGTTGACACTTAAGCTCCATATTATGAGAATGTATTATATGCTATAATCACTCGTTACTAAATTACGACAATTTCACCCCTTGGCAAATCCTTCCTCTAAAGTTTTACTTAATTACCAAGGATTGACAACTAATAATAGCCAAAATATAAATGTGACAATTAAAGCATAAATACCATAATACCCCTCTACTTCGACTGTCATTCGTTTATCATGCAAAATTACGAAAACGCCCTCTTAGAAGGTAACAACTTATCAATACTCTCATAATATTAAGCAAATGGTATCTAAGATTAAGTAACAGTCAATTAATTATAGTAATAAAATGCGTGATAATTTTATTTATAAACTTGTCAAATTCTCTTTAATACTTTAAACATCAAAGCGATAGATAAATGTATAAATCATTATAAGACGGTAATGTTTAAAATATATGCATATATACATAAGATAGAAACTCTTAGGAAAAATAATTTATAGATCATCTAGTAATTTACGAAATTCATTTATTTAACTCATTTATTTTCCAAAATAAGTTTCTATCTCATCGATTTAAGCTCAAAACTTCTAGGCCCGAAACACGGATGTTACAATTATCTACCCCTTAAAATGATTCCGTCCTCGGAATCACCAAGAAATAATATAATACTAGCTTTTCCAAAATCTTAAAAAGTTAACCATTTTTAAGTCTTAAAACATCATTAGTAAACTTGGAGTGCCTTTAATTCATATTTTGTGCAAAACCACTTTAGTTCAAGGAATTACTTGTCTAGATCTTCCTTTTACAAAACGTTTTTCTTGCAACATGTAAACGTTAGATTTGAAATCCTTCTCAACTTGACACTTTGTATTTACAAAATTTATACGCTCGACTTTGTGGTTAATGTATTTTAAGAGTTAGTACTTCCAAGAATTTAGCTCACTTTATGAAAAGTATTTCTCCAATTTTAAATATTTTATAATAATAAATAAATTTTCAAGTTTCATTTCGAAACACATCTTATTGAAAATCTTACCAAAATTCTAAAGTGATCATCAATCTCGGGTATTAATATTGATTAATGATGGCTCCTTTATTCATTTATTTTCCAAAAGTCTTGCATTTTGATACGATATACTCGCCTGAAACGATTTGTGAGTCTTCTTAAATTTTTAGCAACACTCTTGAAAAAGACTAGCCTTACATTATTCTTATGTCCTTATTAAGGTAGGTTGTGTTTACTATCTCGTACACTTTAAATTGATGAATGGTTTAAACCTATGAATTCTAGTCTCACCATGCATCCATGCCTTAAACATGAATCAGCACCTCAACATACTAATAATCTATACGGGTCACCTAAGCCTTCACTCGCTAGAACTATGCTCTTCACACTTCTTGCTTATTCAAAGTTGTCACCACAATTCCCTTAGACGGCTCCTCATGGTCAAGACCACCTCATAAACCTTGCTATTCTTCGAGCTTCATCCACTATGAGCCGTCCTTTCATCATCCACTATCCTTCAACAATGCTTGAGAGCATAAAGTCGAATTCCTTAGTAGTTGCCATTATCATATAGTTGATCCCCCTAATGCAATGCACCATTCATTCATCAATGCCGCACTTTATTCATATAAAGTTACCACATGGGAATTCCTTCCATCATCCATTATCATCCTTTATTTTTCAACGACACTAGAGTCTGAAGTCAAATCTTTAGCCGTCATCGTCTTCACAGAATAGTTCCTTATACATCAAGGTATTCTTCATACCCACCCAAAAACTTCATATATAATTCTTTCCCACCAAGAAACATCACTCCTTCCTCTCTGAGTTTACTAATTACACCATTAGAACTTAAGCTCAAGAAATTATTTACTTCCAAGTTCAAAAGGCTAGCTACTAGAGAGGTCAAACATCCTTAAAAGCATTCTAGTTTAAGTCTAAGCACTACTCCTAGTACCTAGTTCACTTAAACTCATGCTCTGATACCAAATTGAAACACCCTCGCTTAAGGCTTTTCATAAAACATCATTTTAACCCATGGTTTATCATCATTAATCAATAAAAGCATCCTTTAGTGAAAACTTTAGTTTAAACATTTTCAAGTAAGTCATTTTTTTCTAAAAACTATTTTAAAACACAAGGGGTTTAATGATAAATAACTTAGGTTTAAGTTGAGGAAAACATCGTTTGGTCCCATTTTAGATAAAACATTTTAGTTTATAAAATAGCGAGGTTGTATCAATTGAAATACCATTACACAGCTCAGATGATACCACACAAACCATGGCCTTCTAAATATCCAGCTCTTCTAAGTCATCTAAACTCCTCAACCTGAGTACACATCAAAATAAGTTAGGCAATTGGAATGCCTAGTGAGCTTACCCGAGGTTGACCCATTTCGAGTGAGTAGTGAACTACCACACTCAGGAAAAACCCCCAAAAATAGATTTTAAACACACTTCAAATGTTACTTAAAACATCATAAGGATTTACTCAAAACAGATAGTTATGATATGCAAATGCAATGCATGATGCAACTATCCCAAACCCACGTCTATCTCATAAAAGTCCAACTCACCTCAATGGCACCTACCTAAGTTCACGAATGACACGCACGAAGCATGCCACTCGATCCCCGTATAGGCAAAACTAGGACTAGTGGCCATCACACTAGCCCCATGAGGGTTAGCAACTCCCTCATGCGGTTCCCTATTGTTGGGAACGGTTTTCCCTAAAACCGGGACAAACATCTCATTTTGGGCATTTTTGCCCATGGTTTCCCTAAAGCCGGGACAATCATGATTTCCCTAAATCCGGGACAATCATCTCATCTTTGTCATAGGGTTCACTCGGTCGATCCCATCCTATATGCAATGCAATGCACAAATAGGATGCTTAAAACATCTTTCAAAACATCATCGAAATATTTATTTGAAAACATCTTTAGAAACTCATTTTCATGCAATGCACAAGTAGTAATCATATAACACATTGCACATAATATCATGCATGAAAAGTATTGATAACACACACAAAAGATAATAGTAGGGATGTGTACTCCCGGTAAACTCACCTGAAGTCAACTGAAAAGTCAACACTAGCCTTGAAACATCATCGAGTCTGAATTTGTAAATTCCTATACCTCATCTGCTCAACTTTTAATCCCCTATGATCAAATTGTATAGAAATAAATGCGTGCACAAAATATATCGCCTTTACCAACCTTAAACTATGATCTCAATCAATAATAGAACCTATGTCTATACGAGGATTAGGTCCAATTGTTTTATCTATAAATCATCTTACTTAAATTTACCATGCTAGGATCGTCATTTTTGAATGCTATGTCTTTCATTTAGAATTGTTTATTTTCTCAAAAAGTCTAGTGTAGTATAAAAATATAATTTGTGGCTCAAAATGTTAGTAATATTCTTAGTATTTCTAATGGTAGATTTAAATGGCATTTTAGTGAATAACTCATATTTTAAATAAAGAGTTAAGTAATAGTAATCATAATTTAAATCCATTTTCATTAAGTCACCGTTAATATGATTTTAGATATTGTTATGTTATTATTTTTTTAAATAGCTAAAGGTCCAGAAGAAAGGTCTTGACAAGCAGCCCACCATGCGGATGATAAGTGATCCAAAATTAAGTCTATTAAACCTAGGTCCATTTAAGCTGGCCCAAACCCTAACGAGCCCAACAATCCTAACCTAGCAGATACGTGAGAGTTGAGAGACGGACTTACCTCATCGACTCAATCCCACCTCCAGTGGTGACCGGCGCCACCATCTTCTCCGGTGGATTCCATTGCTCCGGCGAAGGCCATCCCGCTCCTACTAAACATCTCCGGCAACAGTGGCTCAACCACCTGGTCCTCGACGGAATAAAGCTAGCACCAGGATCCGCCGTCTTTGCTCCGGTCATCTTCCCTCTGAACCTAACTCTTCCTCCGGCTTCGTTCTTCTCCAATGGCTTATTCTACTCCGGCGACTGATGCATCTCCACAAACACTGCCATCCTCCAACCAACTGGGACCACCATCGATTCCATTAGCGATGGTGACCCGACCCGACTCCACCTCCTTTGTTGATTTCCCATTGTCGCGAAGCTCATTTCTCTGACGACTGCACGCTGCTCCGGCGACTGCACCCCTCTCCACCATTAGATCGCCTTGCAATGCATTTGAGATTGGTATGATCTCACCCTATGAAACCCACGGGTAACTCACTGGTGCACCCCACATTCCTGCCGAATCATTCCTCCCCAACACCACCATCTCCTCAGTCAATGCACCTAAGCACTCGGACCTCCAGATTCAGTTACGAGGCTCCTACTAAAACACGTTGTTCTTCATTCTCATTCACTCTTTCTTTCTTTAGCATTAATCAGTAGTGGAGAACCACCATGGAACATCCAAGTTCTACCACCCCTCTCTCATCTCGACTCTTATCTCTCTAACCGTCTCTCTCTCTCTCTCTCTCTCTCTCTCTCTGAGGAAACACGCTGCACACACTCACTGAGCTGTAGCTTACGACTGCCACCATCACTAGACACTCTCCTTCTCCCAAATATCTCTTTTCCATCTCTCGATCATTCTTCCTCTCTGAATTGTTCCCCTCCTTCTCCCTACACACTCTCTTTCTCACTCGACTGATACAAAGAAGTGTGCACAGATATAATGCAACAGCCATAACAAACTTTAAATGTTGTTTCTTCTAAAGTTTACCCCTCCATCTTTCCAATCTTTCCAATGTTGACACTTAAGCTCCATATTATGAGAATGTATTATATGCTATAATCACTCGTTACTAAATTACGACAATTTCACCCCTTGGCAAATCCTTCCTCTAAAGTTTTACTTAATTACCAAGGATTGACAACTAATAATAGCCAAAATATAAATGTGACAATTAAAGCATAAATACCATAATACCCCTCTACTTCGACTGTCATTCGTTTATCATGCAAAATTACGAAAACGCCCTCTTAGAAGGTAACAACTTATCAATACTCTCATAATATTAAGCAAATGGTATCTAAGATTAAGTAACAGTCAATTAATTATAGTAATAAAATGCGTGATAATTTTATTTATAAACTTGTCAAATTCTCTTTAATACTTTAAACATCAAAGCGATAGATAAATGTATAAATCATTATAAGACGGTAATGTTTAAAATATATGCATATATACATAAGATAGAAACTCTTAGGAAAAATAATTTATAGATCATCTAGTAATTTACGAAATTCATTTATTTAACTCATTTATTTTCCAAAATAAGTTTCTATCTCATCGATTTAAGCTCAAAACTTCTAGGCCCGAAACACGGATGTTACATCTAAACATGTGTGCATGTTTTTATATTTCATCGATGTTCTTCAATGTTCATTTATGAACATTAATTGATTATGAATGTTAGTTTTTTATAAATGTAACTTGAATTTAATAGCCGAGTGTCTTAATAGCTAGTTTATGAATGTCAATGTTCATTTATGGACATAATTGCTATAAATTAGGAATATAATTAGCAAATTATTATTTCATTTTTTAATAAAAATGTTATTTTACCATCATACGATTATCACTCTAATTTGCCACTTGTCACCATAATATGCAATACTATTATGTTTTCCCGCCTAAAAAATAAGCATCCCAGAAAAAGGTATATGTGATTTAATTCTTTAAATTTGAATCCCAATAATTTAGGAAACTGCAAGCAAGAAATCAGGAACTTCAATCCATTTGCTTAATTTGTAATTTCCAATACGCTCTTATTGAAGTTGTTTTGAAATTTCATTCATATTTTATCATGCGATCATCGTACAAAAGATTACGTTTTCTAATTTTAGTTATAAATGTTAACCGGTTAAATACAAGAATTAGCAACATACTTTCATTATTTCTATATTATAACATCTTACTTCCTTTTTTCCTATTACAACATTGTACTTCGAAAACTCTATTCAATTATAGCAAGTTAACGCCATCAAAATATAAGAATCATAATTTCTATAAGTGGGTAGATTACTCAAAGTAAAATGTCATACTAAGAAAAAAATTATAAGTATGTCATCACTGGAGGTCTGATGGGTTCTTGATGTTTTCTAATTGTAACATGGTATTAGGTACATCTGGAGTTTGATATTTGCATCCTTTGGTCAGACATGAAGTAACATTTCAAGTTAATTTGCATGTTACAAGCAAGAATAAATGGTGGTCAATGAATAAGGTTAAGGCTGGGATCTGAAGAAAATGGAACTAACATCAGGTTCATATCCCTACACTACAATTTTCTAATAAGAAAAAAAATGAAGTAAAAATGCTATACTCTGCAAATGAATGAAATAACATTGCTATTTCTTGCTTTTTGGTAATTATATATATACTTCTTACCAACAACACTGAATATGAATGAAATAACATTGCTATTTCTTACAGCAATACGAGCTGGTTTTTCGCTCAAATTGTTCCTTTAATGTCCTAACAGTAAAACATGGTGATAGTTGTGCCACTCCTTACAATCTTTTTCGGGACTGGTACTATGTGGGCCCGCTTTAATTGTGCTCGGGCTACGGCACTGTCATCACTTGTACTCTATTTGGAGGTCAAAGTATAAAGGTTAGCCAACATTTGATGCAACTTTTTCGGTTTTTACAAATTTCTTTTTAGAGTCCTCTTTTCAAATGTTACATATCTTAAATTTGTTAAGAAGTTTATATACTTGTTAACAAGACCAGATAAGATTATGCAGTCATCTCATTTTATTGCAATATTTGGAAGCTTTACCCTAATTTTGACCTGATGGTCTTATTTTATGAATTTTTTACTATTGACTTTCCTCCCCTTGTGGGAAGTAGCAAGAGCCTTTATCTAATCTACTTTTGAACCAGAAAGTCAGTCGCTACCTTAAGGCATGCCTTGACTCCAAGAGATAACTCGATGGGACTTGCTTTCCTAAAGAGAAGACGAAGACGATGACACTGGGGATCATTCTTACTTAAAGAAATTCCCATGAGCTACCTTGAGCTTGAGTTGGTAACTCAAAAATCGATGATTCTTGGCCACTTACTTACTGCTTTCACTCAAATGCCACTGATGCGTAAGATATTGTGTTGGACTACTTTCCTTCTGGCAATGCCTTTCCTTGTATATATATATATATATATATATATATATATATATATATATATATATATATATATATATATATATATATATATATATATATATATATATATATATTATAAAACGTATTGCCCTAAGGTACAAGTGTAAAGCAGTCAACACAAAAGTTACAACACCTGTTATGCACAAAATCGATGGCGGTTACTCATCCTGTAACTTCCCACTCATCATGTAACTTCCCATGATCTCTACATCTCTCAACCTCCCACTCCATCTTCAACCTCCCACTTCATCTTCAACCTCCCATGTCCTCTCAACTCCCCTTTTTTCTCGGATGTCTGCCTATATAAAAACAGGGAGACCCCTCTTCAAAGCCCCTTTGATCGATTCAGGAGGCAGCAAACAAGCCGTGAAATCCATGTTTGATTCTATCAACCCAATATACAAAGACGTCGGAATCGACTATTCATATGGTTCGTGATCAGTCTGCCAATAATCACCCGATTTATAGCAAAATTAGGTATGGAATCAAAGATGTTTGATTTGATAATAGCTTCGTGTATTTATTTATATGTTATTCCCTTTTTGTTTCTCCCTCTCTACAACAAGATAAGCGAATGTTTTGGGTTTTCCGGTTGGTATTTTTTTATTCCTTTTGTAGTTCCCGATTTTGGGTTTTTGTAGTTCCTTTCCCATCGATTGGATTAAACCAAACACTAAGCGTCTATCGATTCCGATTGAGGGAATTATAAAATTCGGGAGCAAGCGTCGTGAAAAAGGTTTATTCAATCTATCATTTTCTAACACACGTAAATCTATTTACAAACTTCAAGTATTGGAATTGGTTCCTCTGTTTCCTGTTATTAACGTCAAAAAGCACCACTTTATTTAGCTAATTTTCTGATTTGGACGAAATTCTATCGAATCAGGAATTTCGACATAAAGGCACCTGTACACTCGTGCTCTCCTGACAGTTTGATCATTATCCATTGCTATAAACTGATAAACGATGTAAGTACTAATCGACTTTATTTGTTTATTTTGAAACATTGATATTGATTCTTTTGGTTACACATTTTTTTGATTTCATTGATAGTGTATTTATTTTGGTGTTTGATTTGGTCTAGGTTGAAATCTGTAAAAAAATGTGAAATCATTTTTTAGGTAACGATGTAAGTACTAATCGACTTTCTCCATGCTTTTGATTTCAGTTCTGTTTTATATCCTCTTCTTCATTAGCCTCCATTGTCAACTTGACCACCACCGGTCTCTATTGTCTTAGGTAAGCTCTCACATCTCAGTTGTATTGCTATGCCTCCCTCATCCTCTATCGTCTCAACTAATGCTTTTCTTCTTTGTCCGATATGCATTTCCGACCACCTCTATCCTCTATATTTTATCATTTAATTGAAATTTACAGGAGAAGTTGGATAAGCGATTGAGGAAATACGAGCAACAACTGAACAAGAAGAAACATAAATCAAAAGAACTTGAAGAAACCCTATAAGAAACTCCATCTCTTCTTTTCATTTTTGTTGAATTTGTGAAACATTTCTAGGTCTATATATGATACCGTAAAACCTCAAAGTTCCTATAATTGTGACGATAATGAGTTCATGAAATCACTTTTTGATGAAGTTGGTTGAGACATTGAAGAAGATGGTACCAAAAGGTGTGTTTTATTTTCGATTAAGTCCACCAAGCTGTTTCTTAAATTTGTTTTTTCGTAATCTTTATGGTAGATTTATTAACCAGTCTTTCTATTTTTTTGATTTATTTCCTAAATGGGGGGTTTTCCTAATATTTATGGGTCACTGAAGAAGATGGTACCTGAAGGTGTATTTGTTATGATTCTGTTATAAGAGGTTCTAATTTTTTTAGGATTTTTTATATACAAGGTGGAATTTGTATATAAGAAGCCAAACATATATGAAGAGAGAAAGGAGGGCAACTTCTTCTCATGTTTTGCAGTAAACATGTAAGATTTATACTTCTTTTTATTTCCTATAATTCTTTTAAATTCCTGTTTTTTTAATGATTTAATCCATTGAAACCATATATTGTTTTTAACTTTTATAATTTTTATGAAACCCCTTATGAGGAAGATATCTCAGCTCTAGAAAATCCAAATGGGATTAACTTTGCACCTTGCAGGTATCAATGTCTTTAACTTTCTTTAGTGAATGTTGTTTATATAGTTGATTGGTCACTAACTTAAGAACTTTAATGATTAATGTGGAAATTCTTCAACCTTACACGTAATCTTGAAGTGGCTGTTGTTTCCCATTTTTGTGATAAATATGGAATTCTTTAACCTTACGCGTATGTTTACCATGTTTAAGCATAAAAAAAAATTAAAATTTATTTTAATTATAATTAGATTGTGTTCTTCTATGTCCTTTGATGTTTGCTTCCTATAGTTCGTTTAAATAGTTTACACATGCCATGTGAGTCTTTCACGTATAGAAAAAAATCTATTTTACAAAGGATTCTCAAATAAATGGTAAAAATTGTTGTTTGTCTTTAAAGTGAAAAAATGGTTATGTATGTTTTTTTTAAATTGATGACTAAATTTGGTTATGTTTACTTATATATATTGACATAGCATCCTAATGATCAGTAAAAATCATTTGTATTCTTGCAGTTAGGTTTGATGTTGCTAACCTTGCACAATATCTTTAGAAGTTGGGTGATAAAAAAGAAGCAAAAAGATCTAAGTACCAGGGAACATCTTGTTAATTCAAAGGCAACTTTGTGTCTGGTATTAGAGTATTATTGGTGTATTTGGGATTTTTACTATTTAAATTTCTTATTCTTTTTCCATTTCCGCTTAATTAAATGAAGCTGCAATTTACTTTCATGAAATCAAACAATGAAATAGAAGTATATGTGTTGAATTTAATGTTTAAAATATGCAGATGAACATGTTCTGTTGAAGTATGCGGAGGTCAATGTTATGCTTTTCAATTTGGTATATAATGTTGTAGAAAAGAATGTGAACTAACTGCTATAGCCGGTTCAGGAGATCTAAATGTAATTCCTTCTAATTGTCGTGTTTCTCCAGCCATTTAGTATCCTTTAATTTCTTCCACGGAAATATACTTTGCTAAGTCTGCTGATTTTACAATCAATGATAGCAATGTACTTATTTTTAAAGTGTTTGACTTGAATATTGCGGTTGAAGATGCGATGTTTTTTTGGTAGTTGTTTTAGTATGGAGGTCGCAGATACTATTTGTGACTGAATCATAGATAGTTTCTCTTTGAGTTTAGTTTTTTTGTATTTGGCCCATCACAAGATAATGCACATTTTTTATTCATTTTGTAATCTGGTATTTCATTTTTAAAAATATTCATATGTAGATCACAGAAAACATTGATTATGCAACCACAATTCTATCAAGTTCTATCAGATTGAATAGTTTTAAGAGAAATCGAGCTGCTACAATTTTCCAAAAGTGATGTTTAGATAACAAAGTTAGAAAAGTATATATAATAGTAGTTGTTATTATCGTAAGGTGCTTAGTAAGATCCCTAAAAAGAGGTGTTACTGGATAATAATTTGATAAAACAAGGCCTATTCAATTTAGCATGTAACTTTAACACAAAAGGATATGTATTTGAGAACTTTTCTATTCTAATATGTCCATTAAATATTTATAAGAGTTTTTTAATCTTTTTTTCTATTCTAAGTAAAATGAGCGGAACTCTAGAAGAACCAGAAACACCTCCAAAGTTGCAATCCACTCCCTGACTTTTATTTTAATTTAAACTCGAGAGGGATTTCATTTTGCGTATTTTTAGATTGTTTTAGCACCCTATTTAATATTTTTAGTTTTTTTTACCATCCTACTTTCCACTCGCCGATAACTTCCCCATGATGTCGACGATAACTTCCCACTCACGGATAACTTCCCACTCGAGGATAACTTCCCCACTCGCCGATAACTTCTCCACGATGTCGACGATAACTTCACACTCGAGGATAACTTCCCCACCCGCCGATAACTTCCCCATGATGTCGACGATAACTTCCCACTCGCGGATAACTTCCCGACTCACAGATAACTTCCCACTCGCCGATAACTTCCCACTCGCCGATAACTTTCCCACGATGTCGACGATAACTTCCCACTCGCGGATAACTTCCCCACTCGCCACTAACTTTCCACTCGCCGATAACTTCCCCACGATGTCGACGATAACTTCCCACTCACGGACAACTTCCCCACTCGCAGATAACTTCCCACTCGCTGATAACTTCCCACTTGCCGATAACTTCCCCACGATGTCGACGATAACTTCCCATTCGAGGATAACTTCCCCACTCACCGCTAACATCCCACTCGCCGATAACTTCCCCACAATGGCGACGATAACTTCCCACTCACGTATAACTTCCCCATTCGCCGATAACTTCCCACTGGCCGATAACTTCCCCACTCGCGGATGAAATTTGTGAAATTCTAAACAAAATCAGGAGGTATTCGTTTCTTAATCTTTGTCATCGCTTTCTAAATCAGCCAAACTGCAGCAAAGTCAAACTACATGTCTGGTGATCAAAATCAATACCCCAATTGTAACCAAATGTAAGTTTTTTAACTGGGACCAAAGCTGCAAAAAATTAATGTAGGGACGAAAATGTAAATTACTTTTAAAAATATTTCTGAAAGTGGTGATTTATAGCATCCTACTTTTATTAACTTACTTATTATAACAACTTACATTCATTTAGTTGTTTTTATAGAAACTTAGTTCAGTTCATAACATCTTACTTTCATTTAACTTTTTATTATAGCAATTTACTTTCATATCAGGCACTATTGCTGATGTGGCAGTGTTTGTTCAGGTTGCCGGGGGAGATGGAACCGCTGGTTGGCTGCTTGGAGTTGTTAGTGATTTGAAATTGTCTCATCCACCACCAATAGCAACAGTCCCTCCAGGAATTGGAAATAATCTCCCATTTGCATTTGGTTGGGTAAGAATAAACCATGGTTAAGAACCATGATATTAGAACCAAAAAGCTAAAAATAAAAAACAACTTCTGTGCCGTATCTGAAAAAATGAGATACCATAGGGACGAAAACTGTAACTAGAAGTTTGTGATTTCAGGGAAAGAAGAATCCGGGAACAAATCCGGAATCTGTTTTAAAATTCTTGGAGCAAGTTATGGAGGCAAAAGAAATGGAGATAGACAGGTATCCGGTATCCTACCTGTGTTTTTGTTTTCAGTGTAAATCAGAAAATGTGTTAATATTTATTATTATTTTATTTGACTTTTAAAATAATGCAGTTGGCATATTCTTATGAGGATGAAATCCGCCCCAAAAGAAGGGTATTGTGATCTGATTGCCCATTTGAAGTTTCCACATTCTTTACACGCATTTAATGTGGGGACCATTTTTGTAAAACCTGGGACAGATTCTGGTGATAAACAAGGACCATTGCTATTTCTCGCATTTAGCCAAATGCAAGATATAACAATGTACTTACATTTTTTGTTTAAATTAGCATCTGAGTAATTTCTATTTCTTAGATATTTTGAACTTTTTTCAATTCTCAAATTTTTACTTTTTATCATTATGCTTGCATATATTTTATTTCAATGTAAACCCAGTTTGGGCACTGTACAGTGGCTTACTTAAAAATACTTACTGATTACCATTTGTTCAAGGCGATGCTAACACAAAATGGTTGAAAGGGAATATCACACCTAGCTGAAAGATGTTTTTATATTGAATAAATTGGGCTGGATATTTCAGGTTAGTAGCTTTGGTTTTGGTTTATTCGATTTATTTTTCACATGTAAGTTGAAGTAAGTCGGCAATGATGTTTGTGGTTAATGCGTCCATGTTTATGCATTTCTCCTTCAGTTGTTTATAATGTCGTTTGCCATGAAATTGACAATCTTTTTACAGGTTAGTTTTTAAATTACCATCCATCTTTGCCAGCTACGCCTTTAGATGGGAATGGTAGAAAGTCTTCAGTAACCGATCAAGGGTATTGACTCTATAAGAATTGAAGGGAAACAACCTTTTTCTAAATTGAAAAACCAGAACAGGGTACAATAGTAAATGCATAAGATGCAAGTAACTGTAGCATTACTGCTCTGTATTCGACAAATTAAGTTTGCAGACCTGGCTGAATGTATGAATCTCGATTTTTAAACCAGAATATTTTTCCACAATCTTCATTTTAAAAATATAAAAAAGATATCAATTCACATTAGGGCAGAATTAACCTAACCATATTCTTTTGTATTTTAACTCATGACAGGCTCTTTGGGAAAGTGAGATCTCATATAACTTTTTAGTAGACAAAGATGCAGAATCAAGATGAAATTCCAGTGGAGCCAGAAACGGAGTCCAGTACATTTGTATCTGCTGATGAAGCTGATGATTGGTCCGATTATAAGGACAGTGATATTATTCTACAACATTATGGAATATGGGAAGAAGATGCAGCCAAGTGTGTAATGGCAATGTACTTTTAAAGTATCTAATGGCATTGTACTTTTCAAGTCTATAATGGCAATGTACTTATAAAGTCTGTAATGTCAATGTAATTTTTAAGTCTGTAATGGCATTGTACAATTCAAGTATGTAATGGCATTGTAGTTTGGTCAAATGTCATTGTTCTTTTCAAGTATTTAATGACATTGTACTTTGGACCTTTTCATGACAGCAATCAGAAATGTACTTTGGCCTTCTAAAAAAACAGATTCGTCCAATCGACAGATTCGTACTTTGGACCTTTACATAACAGCAATCAGATATGGAAATGGACTTTTCAAGTCTGTAAACCTTTTGATCACAGCCATCCGTAATGGCATTGTACTTTTCATGTTGACAGATTTGAAAATATTTGACATTTTTTGTGATAACCTCGCCTCAATCTGAAGGGAGTCGGCAAGAATTGATTTTTGGTGATGGGATAAAATCCTCCCCTAAAAAAGTTCGAGTGGAAATCACAGAGAAGCAAGGATGGCGAAGAAGAAGAAGAAAGGTCAGCATCTGTTTTTTTCCTAATAAAGGGTTCTGACTCGATGTTTTTGACATTTGGTATTTTAGCAATTGCCAATTGTTTTCTCTATTGATTTCTATGATTTCAAGTGTAGGGTTTTGTCAATCATCTCCATTGAATGATTTTCTTTTTTGTAGATCGAGGATAGATTTACCTCTAGCTGGAATAACAAAGCAAAAGAAGGAAAGCATTTCAGATCGTGGTAGTTCGGTGTAATATAATATCTCACTTTATCTTATTTTCTCCGAGGAAACCTAGCCGTCACCCCTAATTAACACCACCACACCCATCATCGCCCACCCTCCGCCACCACTAGCATCAGCCACCCTCCTGGAAGAAGAAGCACAGCACCAGAATCTGATGGATGAAATTGTTAGGCCAAGGTTCCCCTTCTCTTGATCATGATCTCTCTCTGCTAAAAAGAAAATTCAAATTCAAATTTATAACCCGGCCCTAAAACGCTCATCTCTCTCTCTCCCCTTGATTATCAGTTCATCCTATATCATTATCACAATGATTTTGCTATTCGCTATTCTAATTTTATTTCAGGAATCCTAGAGTTTCATAGTGTTGTTACATTTTGTTTTACATTGCAGTTAAACATTGCAGTTTCAGGTAGGGTAGGTTTTTATTTTAGACAAAAAATTGATTTTTGAGTCTCAATGTAACTTATGTTATTAAATTTCTTGCTTTTTTGTTTTTCTTGATCTAAACCATATTGTTTGTTGATTTAGTTATTTTCATGTCTTCGTTCAGATGATGGATGATTACCACCCATGTTACGGCTGAGATTCATCCTATCCATGCAGGTATGTTTTGCTAAGTGAGTTTTTTAGGAATGTGAGACGGTATATGATTTTGTCACCATAATCAACCAATGAGCACCTAAAATTCTACTAGAATATATGTTTAGTTTCATTATTAAAGAGCAATAAAATGCACCTTTTTGCAACCTTGATTGTTAAATGTACCTTTTTGTTTATTTATATGATTTCTCAATCTGAACCGTATTTTTGTTGTTCATTCTTAGATTACTTTTGTTATTATGGTTGATAAGGGCAATGCCCACCAAGTGTTCGACAGAATGCCATCAAGAATCTTCAAGGTAACTACATATTTCTTGCATGAAATAGGATTAGACATGCGAAAGGAAAAAAAGATGTCAAACTCACCCTCCTATAGGAAATCTCGATTGATGAAAAAAGAAATGATACCAAGAAACCTCAATTAGGTTCCTCAAAATTTTCATTTCAACGTTTCAAACTGAATTTTAAAGTTATGTTTTGTTGTTAATCATCATTGGATTCGAAAGTGTTTTTGGGCATGTATCAAGGTTGTAGCAGTGGTGGTGTGTATACAATCAATTTAGAGTAATATGTGGTGCTAGATTTTGTTGGGCTAGAGATGGACCGAGGTATATATATTCTTTTTGCCACTGATGATTGATGTGGCAGGGGAGGGGGGATATATTGGTCATTTTGAAGACATTAAATCGTGTGCATTTGACTGTATTTGTGAATGAGAATATGGTTGTGGTGTGGCTGTGGCAGGGGTGGGGGTGGGGGAGGGGTATATAGATCATAAACGATTACATAACCATGTCTCAAATTGCAAATCCTATATAGTCAGTGTCAGTATAATTTCAATCTGTTTCAAACTGTGATTGTCTTATTTTCTCTTTTTTTATATTTAGTGGTTAGGTGGTTTTCAGAAAAATGTATATCACTGGATTTTTAATTTTATAGTGTTTTGTCTAAAATAGAAAACTTTTTCAATTTTGTTCCTAATATTAGTTTATTTATAGTGCATCGTTTTCTCTTTTCAGGAAAAGTGGAGTATTATCTTCGATTGGAAAAGTCTATGTGTTATCTTGGATTTCAACTATTGGTTCAAGGCCTAAAGGGTTAAGTGTATACTTTTAATGATTTTATATATCTTCAATATATTCTATTGTGAGGATGAAAACTCATCTTCAGTGTTTTTGGTTAAATTCATAGATTCATGTAATATAACAATGATTAACTATTACCTAATATTTTATATGAGATACTTTTTTATTATGTTTGTGGAAAGTTAAATTTTATAATGTTCGAAGTAAAATAGATAGAAGTAAATTTCGAAACCCCCGAAGTCGGAAAAAATTGTAAATTATTGATAATGAAAATCTATATAATACATACTCAAAAGTCAAAGACAATAAAAACACACACCATAAGAATTATTTATTCGGACAATTTTTTTAGACAAAAAAAGTTGTAAGTATTTATTAAAATATGATATTTTGTAAGGTAATTCCAAATATACACATTATTTAACACTTGTAATACGTATAACAAGCATTTATATGATGGCAATAATTACACATAATGCAAGTATAATTCTAATTCTAAACACGTATTTATATTTTAACGTAAAACGAAAACGTGTTTTTATTTTTAACCAAAGGTATCATACATTATATAGATAGGTTTTTAATGATTAAGGTGTTTTATGAAAGAAAACTAATATACAGAACAAAAATATTTGTTGAAAGGAAATTTAACGCCCTCTGAAAACTATTTTGTTGAAATGAAATTTATCGTCAAGCACCAACTATTGACTGAAACAAATTATTTTTTACCGTTGCATTAATAAATTAATCATCAAAAGGAAATTAATCACTAGAATTTATTCTAAGTTTTCAAGTTAAATGTGTGTCATTTAAACCAAAACATAACTTAGAGAAACCAAAATTATTTCAAAAGCAAAGCATTTATCACAAACTATTTTTAAAAATGAAGATCTTCACTAAGCTGGCCACATGCTAGCAAAAGTCTGCAAATCGTAATAAAGCAAATCGTAATAAAGCTCAGAATTTTATCTTGAAAAATGATGGTTTTTGTTTTTTTATTAATATCATATTCTATGGATTTGGCTGTTTGACTATCTTTTGGCAGGTGAAGACTGTTTTTATAGATGGTCTGCCAGCTTCATGAGCCGAGGGTCGAGTGCAGGACCTACTAAACAAATATGGGGAAGTGGTGAAAATTGAGCTTGCCCGTAATATGCCTTCTGCAAGATGAAAAGATTATGGATTCATGAAATTTGGAACACACGGTTCAACTTTAACATGTACTAAAAACATTAATAATGAGGAACTAGGAGACGCCGATAACAAGGTTACTTTTGTAATTTATCGTCTGGTTTGTAGAATGTTTTTGGAAGGAATGGAATCTGTCAAAATAATTGGAATATGTTATGTACTTTCTAGAGGGACAAATGTTTTTTATAATCATTATTATTTTAAGGATTAATTGCAAATATGCTAATATCAATCCGATGAACCAACTTCTTTTTCGAATGCAATGACCAAATAAAACAGTTAACTGTCTACCCGTTACCTCTCCCCAACCCCCCCCCCCCCCAACCGCCGCCGCATTGCGCGGGGCCGCTGCTAGTATATATATATATATATATATATGTGTGGTTACCTTGCCCTTCTACTTACTGGCTTGGCTATTTCGAAGGATTCGCTTCGGCAGGTGATTGAACTAAAAAAACATTTTAGAAAC